>OMKL01153266.1:12087-29222 GCA_900302295.1 Parasudis fraserbrunneri | reverse complement strand
AATATATAAATTCAGGGTGTTGGTAAGTTGGCTGTTCTACATGAGCAAAGAGTGCACACACATGCTTGTGCGTGCATTCAGCTGTGCACACAGGCACTCTCGCACACATGATCGCTGCCCACACACACACACACATATGCACACACACACACACACACACACACACACACACACACACACACACACACACACATGTACAAGTACTGTGTGGTGAGCGCTGTTTGACAAACTACCAATGTCAATTGTCAGTTTTAGAGGACTACAATTTGTGAGATATGGCAATGCATCCATTACCTACAAAGCATATTGTAGAAGTTAAAAAGCCAAAGTGTGTCAAGTGTGAATCAGACTCCCACTTTCAAAGTCCAAGGCCCCAACATTACTACTTATTCAATTGCCTTTAGTGGAAAGAGTACGGATCAAAACCATTACTTTTTTAACTAACTCTGAACTTTTATAGCCACAGCTGGCAGTCAGCCAGGAAGCTTTTAAGAGAGTTGCTCCAGCTTACGCCTCGTCTTCACTGGCTCATAGCCTGCACCGCCGCCATCTGTAGATCATAACCACATTTCACAACCACCACAGGCCTGTTGGCCAAACGCCACAACATAGATGATTAACAGATTCTAAATAAAAGGTTTCATATACTATATTGTGAAAAAAGACAAGTTATTTCTGTTAAAATATAATGTTTCACTAAAAAAAGCATTTGGGTAATTTTGGTAATGAAACTGTTGATTGTCTCCTTCTTTTTCTGTTCTGTCATACTATGAACCCTGATGTTGTTCCTACGTTATTTTCAAATCCTGCCGTTCATTGGCTAGCAGACTAATTAATGGAGATACCAGTACAAACCCAAATGGCTAGCCCTATCCATGCCTAACAAAGCGAATGGAGACATGGCATGGTTCACAAGTAGCCCAAGCCCCGATCGCCATAAAAACTGAGGGATACAAATGTAGAAGGCAGTGGTCTTTGCTGAAATATCGGCCTATTATTTTGGCTAGACCATTAACGAGGAGAGGCAATTTTTGTTGTGTGATCTCTGTCTCCGCCAGGCAGACGCCTGAGCAGGCAGCCCCTTCTGGCCTTGCTCTGTTGCTCCTTGGTAAATGACTGTGGGGTCAGAGTGGATGGTCTGGTAATGAAGCATTAGGGGATGAGATCAGTGCCGGCTGGAGAAACCTTCACTGTGGTCTCGTCTGGGATTCTCCATCTGTCAGAGGCCATGGTGAAAACACAGATATTTACAGTCGGTAATGCACAAACCCCTGTAACCCTGTCAAGAGAGGCCAGGGAAAAAACTAAATGTTGACTCAGTGGACATGGGTGGTTGTTCTAGTTGGATGCTGACAATATTTCATCACAGACACAACGTTTATGAGCAGATTTTATGATGGGAAATCATAATGCCTTCATGAAGCTGGAATTGTGAGGATGTAGACTTATGGCCAAGGCCCTGAGGTGAGGCTTATTGCTCAGTGGTAATGTAGAGACTGGGGGTACTTACAAAGTACAATAACCTATTGTTTAGACATCCCTTTCCCTCTGGATCACTCACCAAAAGATGCAGATCTCCAATCAGTATCTCCTTGAAACTGTTCACCATATCCAGAGAGCATATGGCCACTATCCATCAAAAAACCTGCTTCTCCATACAGGCCACACATACAATTATAGAACAATACCTTTCTGACTATGAAACGAGTTAAGAAAAAAAAAAGAATATAATATGTATATTCAAGGGGAGCTGGAGTGGTTGCATACATATGTTTGTCCCTTTTTCCCCCTTTGAATGGTCCTAATAAAACTAACATCCATTCAATAATGCATGACCTGTGGTTTTGTTAATAGGCTTTGTAGTGGCAGTAAGGTACTTTCCTACATGGCTGATGGAGATTATGGCTAGCTCTCTCGGGTTGCTAGATATTGATCTTGCTTAATACCCCCAGCGTCCCTGGTCCGATTATTCAACCCAGATCCACAACGCACCATGCGAGGAATGCTGAAACGAGGGAGCTGGTTGGAGTTTGGAGCAAGAGGAGTTTGTGTATGTGTGGAGTGAATGAGAGAGACCACGCTACACAATCCAATACATGTAGCCTCTCCTTTCTTTCAATCTGATTATTCAAACAATTAAAGAGAAATTGCTCAACCATAAATGTAATGAGGTTTTACATATTCAGCAGCTTCACTTGAAAAAAACAACAACAAAAAAACATAGCAAGGTCTTACATTTTGCATTGATTTCTGATTACAATCATGGCAAGGAAGCAAGCTAGAGTTTAGCTACTGCAAGACTGACAGCACAGGGAGGACGTGGCCAGATTCTAACACAAGCTATAGGTGCAACTTCTTCAACGATATTGTGCATTTACTGTAGATGCCTGTGCGTGGGTCATATGAGATTAATGTGTGCAATGAATTTGTTTATGTTATAATCATTACAATGAACATAATGATGAGTCTTGTTCAGGTTTTCTCTAGGATTGCCTCTCATTTAAGGTATATTCAAATGTAATCATGAAGCATGCTATTAGTGTGTCATGTCCTTTAATCTGCAAGGTAAATACTGTAACTGTATCCTGCCCTCATAAGTCTAAATTATTTCACAAATTACATATATTAGGAGGTGATTCGTTCTGAGTAATTTTAATGGGAAATTATCATCAAGATTTTTTTCCTTTTCACTTTTCAAAAAGAGCCCGTGGTGGTGCATTGATCAATGGTGTCTTGAGCTTGTTTACCATTTATTAATTCATCATCATAACATTAATTATGTTTAACATTAAATATGTGGCAGCCACTTGCTAGTTAAATTATTTTGCAATGTTATAATAGATACATACATTAGGATATAAAGTACTGGGAACTGGATGTTTATTTGCCATTGTTGGATGGAACCTTTTCAGCAGAAAAAAAACAACCTTTCTCTCTGTTGTGATTTTTGCTGATTCATTGTGTCATTGGAGCATGAGAAAATGTTACGCCCAACTCAACTTCTATTTGCACCCTCACGTGCCCTTTATGCCATGATCTGTAGCCTTGCACATCCAACATGCATCGCTGTGTGTACCTTTATGTTGATGACATCCATTGAAAATGATTAATTTCCTCAAGTCACTCATCATGTGCATATCCTGTTAAAATGTATAAAGCATTGTGTACATTCATCATTAAAAACAGTTGAAGTTTAGTGTTTTCAGGTGATGTACTGTATCACATTAATCTAAGTAATTTAGATTGATACAAATAAATGGGCTGTACAAATTTATTTTAAATGGACTTAAACAGTTTCAAGGGTTAATTTGCAGTATCGTGTGATTTGAAGAGTGACCAAATGTGAGACCTGGCAGAGTGTTAGGAGTTTGATGAAGTAAGAGAAAGAGTCATGCCAGTGATGCAGGTACTGTAGCAAGGGGCCAGATGGCAGCAGTACCTGATTGGTGGAGCGGAGCACTCTGCCTTAGTGATTAGCTGTGGAAAGAGCACACAGGAAGGGGACAAAGAGCAGCCATGTTTTAGTTGTTCACTTAAGTACAGAGCCCAAGGTGGAAGCCGGGAGATTTCCCTGAGGCAAATGTGCCTTACCCAGATAAGGTTGGGGCCCATATTGCACTCTGGGGTGCAGGGTTGCTACGCCAAAGCCAAGGGATCCAACCTCTATGGAAAAACAAAATGAAAGGGGAAGAGAAAAGGTGCTGCGGTGTGGAACGCACACCCCACACCGAACTTGAAGTTGAAGAAGTTTATAGAAGAGTTGCTGTTTCCCATTAATTCCCAACTCCAGGGAGAGGAAGTCCAGAAGAACTTTCAGACACAAGTTGCTGACTTCTGAGTACCCTCGGAGGTGAACAGGATCATTCAGAGAACAATGACTGTAATATGCTGTGCTTGGCCTTTAACCTCGCTGTAGCCAGCCAAAAGGCTGCCTTATAATTGGGAATTTTTCTTGCCACAGAACATTATTATTGCTCAACTGAATTTCATGTACTAAGCCAATATATCATCTCTAAATTGACTGGGCATTGTGTGAGTGGAATAGCCCAAGCATCTCAGCACTCTGTCTGTCCACAGAGAGGAGATAATCGCCAAACAAAGGAACAAAAACAAAAGTGGGTGATTGTGAGAAATGAGTGTCCAAAGCTTGATTGCTGATAGACTACACTCACTAATGATTATTCCATTGTCAGCTGTCTGCCTCACATTACCACAGAACAAGACCTCCAATCTCTCTGATCAGCGCTGACACACTATAATGTATTTAGCCTAAACAATGATTCACACTGAGAAGATAATACACTGCACAGGTAGATGAAGTTCTATTCAAATATATCCAGCCCTGGAAATCTGTTCCCACAATTATTGTTGTTTTGTTTGTTTGTTTTTTAAATATGAATGGCAAATCTATATTTTATAATCTATATATATATGTATCTATAATCTATAAAATTGTGCCAACAATTATGTATTCTGTTATCCTTTACTGTTGAAACCAATGAGCTGAGAGAAATATATTTATAATGGTCAGTGACAATTACAGAAGTATTGTGCAGACTCATTGACCCTTATGTTACATCATGTCACTGAGAAGAGGTTCTCAAACGGAGTCCATCCAAATGCTAAAAGGTCAATGGATGTGTTCCAAGCGTGAACACCAGTGTCCCACTGAAGCGTGAAAGACAGCAGTCTCCCTACAGGTAAAAATGCTCACTTGTGGAATCCTGTAAAGAAGTAACAAAGGCCCAGCAATAGGTACTTATGCAACACAATATGTTCACTGGATTCCAGTTTAAGAATATTACAAGAGTACCATAATATTAAAAATGATGACACCATGCCAATAATGCAGAAGTGCTAATAACTCTCCAACAAGGTTATACCTTAAAGGACAACCATTAAAGCTACCACAAGACCATTCACCATGATTACAGGAATTAACATACATGTGTAATTTAAGCCAATCCTTCAATCCTGGTTAACACATTTCAAGGCAAGTAATGGTCTTGGTCGACTTTTGAATGTCATGCTAACACTGCTGACACGTGGCCTTGCAGAGTGAAACTATTTTACCAAAAAAAGGCTCTTAGTAGATTGTATTAAAGCCCTCCATTACTCAAGCTTGCCCAACCACAAAATGAACAAACTCAGCCCTCATACAGCCCCACACCATAAGATTTGTGGCAAGATTGGAGGTGGATTGAAATTAATGGCTTTTCTAATTGGAGCACATGTTTTCCAAAGTGACGGAGTAGCGTTAACACAACTCCACACCCGCTCACAGCTTACCTGCCCACCAGGGAGAGTGGGCGGACGGCAGGAAATTAATTTTCCCAGACGCACTCCGCTCCCTCCGTCTGGCTGGTGTCCATGGTCAGGATGGATGATGTCATGCTTGTTTGTCATGGATGTTTCTGGGTGGTTTGCGAGTCACATGGAGTTGCCAGGTGGGACAGAGCACTTTCCTTCACATAAAGTGCTTGACACCAGTGATCCCCAGGGGTGGAAAGCAACTCAACACAGTTTTTAAGTACTTGTACTTGACTTGAGTATTTTGGGAAACTTTGTACTTTTACTATACTTAATTTTAATAAAAACATTCTACTTTTTACTACATTACATTTATCTAAACCCTGTAAATAGAAATTACTTAGAAGAAAAAAGTGTTGCATACAAAATGTGATAACCTGATGATTATCATGCCCTTTCAAAGCCTACCAAATTTAAGAGGAAATAATCAGAGCCAGCATAATGGGACCACCAAACACTTAACTATAATTTAGAGGTAAATGCATTTAGGACTGCATTTACCTCTACATTTAGAGGTAAATGCTCCAAAGCATTGTGTACCTTTAATTTGATACTAAAATATGTTGAATGGAGGACTAGAGTAGGCTACGATTTTATCAGGGCATTTGCACTTTTACTTAAGTGACACCAGACAGGTGACATTGATGCTACAACAATCATAATTACCATATCATATGTCTGCAGATCTGATAATAAAGACCCATTCAGTCATTTTGAGAATGAGTTATAAGACCAAGTTAATGTTTTGACATTGCATAGCAAAAATAACAACCATTTTCATTGCTATTCATTACCCATTTAAATAAACCCTCTTTTTTTGCCTAGCATTTTACCAAATTGTATATTTTCATAGTGTCAGTGTTTAAAATGATGGGGAACTAATTGGTGCTAATTATTTCTGATTATGTAGCCAAAAAAATAAATAAAAAAAAAAAAAAAAACTTATAATCACTGAGTAATGATTGTGCAAATAATTATAAGGTTTAGCTAATTGGGTTATGTGTATTTTGTCTTTGTGAGTCAAAAAAATAGGATGCACCACATTAGTAGAAACTTTTTTGCGCACACATCTAGGGAAACTCATAGTGTCCACTGACCACAATTAGCCACGGATAAACTAGTCATATTTTGCATTCTTGTGCAATTAGGCACACTTTTTCCTAACATAACTCAAATTAACAAGGAAACAAGGGAAAGTTGTTGTCTTGGGCAAGCAAAAGAGACGCTGCAGCCCTTGCATGCACAGAGTGTAAACCTCAGAATTGATTGGGTGCCTCTGATTTCCTGCTGGGGTGTAAAATCATGTGGCAAGCCACGACTGCTCTGGGAACAGAAAATAAAATCACTACAGGTCTCCTCACAGAATGGCTGTGACACTATTTGCCATGCTGCCAATTTTCCTCTTAACTTCCCCCAATCTCTTATTCAATACACTGTTCATGTGAATGGTGTTGTGTATTGATTATCACTCATCATCCACTCCGCTCTCCTCCTCTCATCTCTAGAATCTCTGGAACACAATTCTATTACACCATCAAGCTGATATAAACCCATCTGCAGTGTGTTATGCACAATGAAAAATACCAATCTCTCCCTCTCTTTCTCATCCTCAGTCCACTGTGGTGACAGGGAGTGCATTATTCTCTCTCTCATCATGTTATATAGAATGTGTGATATGTCTAAAGTAAATGCCTGCCTTTCCGTCTCGCTCTCTTTTCTCATCTGTCCATTGTCTACGTCATCTACTCCTACACACACCACATCCCTCTGTCTCCTCCTATATCAATCCATAACTCTCATGATCAGTCTCTTTTGCTCTCTGTCTCTCTCCTGTTCCACACTTGCTTTACCCTTCTGTATCACTACAGGCGTTCTGTGGGGGAAGAAAGCCTCATACGTAGGTAATTGACAGATAGTGCAAAGCAATAGACAGTTATTGATATCAATCATCACACCACACAGAGAGAACTCGTCTAGAACTGAACACCACTAAACGGTATTATGACAACAAGGAAGTACTGTACATTTCAATATGTACGGTAACTAATACATTTCAATACTTAACTCCCACATTTAGCCAATTAGGGCTGCCAACAGGATTTGATGATGGAGCCATTAAACGTTATCTCTCCCCACTGACATGTGAGGTGTATCTGACAGGCATCACGTCCGTGGATTCATTGTTCCGGTCTTACACACTGCACTGCTGCCTCCTCTGTTTAGCTGACAACTCTCACCTCCATATGCAATGTGTTAAAAAATACACCAGAATGATGAAGGGAGGAAATGAAAAAGTAATGGAGGAATGAGCATGAGTTATCAGGGGGGAGTTAAAGATGCATGGATAAGACAATCCGGATGGACGGATACAGGTGCAAAGATAATGGAGGGATGGGATGTGGTGTACTGGTGGTGATCATTCACTGTGTTTCTCTCTGTTGTGTCTTGCTTGTCTAACACACACACGTTCTGCATTGTTTCCATCCGCCATGTTTCTCTGCGCTAGCCTCTCACATGAATGTGATTGACAACTGTGGAGGCCAATGAGATACGGTCCTTTACCTGATACATTCCCTGACTGGCCGGAAGCCCGAGCTACACATAATCTTAAACCTCAACTGAAACTGTTTCACATTACCATACTCATCGGTGACAACCTTTTTATGATTTTTTTGTGTGTCAGAATTCAAACAAAATGTTAATGAGAAGAAGTTAACAACTGCAGATTTAAAGAGCATCCAGTTGGGGTGTGGTTACAATGGCTTACTGGATGTTCACACTAAGAGCTACAAAGCAACTTGAAATCATTCATTTTCAATGGAAGTCGGCAACATGAAGCTATAGACCTGCAGCAAACATGTTGAAGCCGGGAGATCATGTAATCAGTTGCGTCTGTCTGTCTGTCTGTCTGCAGCTAATCTTGCAAGCTACAGGGCTGATTTGGATGAAACGTTGCACATAGGCTGACAGCATGCAAAGGCCCTGAATTCTCTAATATTTTTTAACTTGGTCACTGACAAGTATTTTATTTGAATTAATTTCCATCATTGTTCATTGAAATACAATAGATTCAGTATGAAGTTACCCCTTATGCACACAAGAGGGTGATACTACACAGGTTCGCTGGTAATCAGCTCTCTGGCACCTGTTTACAACATTCCATAGTGAACCTATTGTTGTTGATAAACCTGCATCAAAAATATGTGTGCATTAATTTCCATCATTGTCCATTGAAATAAGCCCTGCCCCTTTCATAATTCATGAACCATTTGTTGTAGAGACTTATGGGAGGTGTCAATTAACTCAGTACAGGCTACTTTCATTGGTCTACATTAACCATGCTTCAGTGTGTAACAGTGAGTAATAGTGTGTAATAGTGTCATAGTGTAATAGCATTTAATAGTGTCATAGTGTGTAACAGTGTGTCATAGTTTGTAAGAGTGTAATTGTGTCATAGTGTGTAATAATGTAAAAGTGTAATAGTGTGTAATATTGTAAAAGTGTAATTGTGTGCTAATGTAATAGTGTATAATAGGAATAATGTGGGGGGATCTGCTTCCATTGGTCTATGTTTGCCCCACCCCCTACACTTGAGCCCTGCCTAGTGTGTAGGCTACTAGAGAAGAAATGGGTGGCTGCCGCCTGGTGGAGATTTGCGCTCTTCTGAGCGCACCTTCTAGTTGTTACAGTTATTCATAGCTTAAATATTATTATGTTATTATAATGTTGCCTTGCTTCCCAGAACTAGTCCAATATTGTGTATTTCCACATCCACTTGTACGTCATTCATGAAGTTGTGGAAGCTCCCTGTCTGCACTAGAGTTAGGGCATCAAACATTGGTTGTATATGTTAATCTCTTGCAATATCCAAAGTAAATAAAAATAAACTATATTCAGTATCCCGCGCCATCATTCCTCCTGCATTTGACCTGAAGGCTGTTTTCCATTATGGCATCATTAAATCCTGAACAACAGTGTTGGGTATATTATGGTTTTACCCTAACCGCCGCTGCAGTTTTCATGTTAACGCAATAACACAAATAGCTTTCATTCAAATCTTTTCAAATTAGTGGTGCACTGGTATTGATTTTGTAACTCCAATAGCTTTCATTAAGATATTTTCTGATTTGCTGTGCACATTCATGACCCCTAGAGGAAGAAGTCTATCGATTTAACCCCATGACCTTTCCTCTAGTGCCACCATCAGTCAAAACTTTCTATTTTCGAATTAGCGTATCTTGAATAGCTTTCATTCTATTTATTTATTTATTTTCAAATTTGCTGTGCATATTCATGACCCCTAGAGGAAGAAGCCTATTGATTTAGTTGACTCCATGACCTTTGCTCTAGTACCACCATCAGGCCGAACCTTTAATTTTCAAATTAGTTTATTTCCTGATCCGTTAGTCATACAGTCATGAATCACAAGCTTGAGTATCCAGAGATGTGTCTACTCATGCCCAACAACTTTGCCATAATGACCTATGCAGTCCGCCATATTGGAATTGAAGCCATCTTCAATTATTGGAAAAACTGTTTTTTTCCCTACTCCCCCTAGCCTGTTCACCTGATTCTCACCAAACTTGCTGTGTGGAATCTGGGGACTAACATCTTCAAATATGTAATTTTGATAATTGAGGCCAAACCATATGACCGTCAGATCCAATCTAATTTAGGAAAAAACACATAGTAAACAGGAAATGAGTCATTGTGAATGCAGTCTGATTTCCACAAACAAGGTCCAAAATACAAGGAATTACAGTTATTTGTCAGAATGTCGATCCTTTGATGGAGTGCATAAGTGCTAGAAAGCAGTGCTTTTCTGTCCAAAGATAAAGGAGAGCTTTTGCAGCAATAATTTTAATAAGAAGGGCTTTATGCTGGGGCAGCATTGTGGTCTGAAGGGGTAATCCAACAAGCTCATGGATCATGTCCAGGGTTTTTCCCTTGCTGGTCCCTGGCTGTATATGTAATACTACACTACGCTAGCTACATATCACAGCCGGGCAAATGCACATAGAGTGAGATGAACTTAAGATTGGAAAAACATATCGTAAACAGGAAATGATTTGTTACTTGTGGATACACTGTACAAACTTGACACATATGTTTGCCTTACAATAGCAAGGAGGCCTGTGAAGTTCTGAGTCATCTTGCCCCATGGTGGCGCTATTCTCATAAAACTAAAAACATGACCGACTCCTCAACGGCTCGGATTAGGATTATCACATGTCTAGTTTGCATCTAGTCTCTCAGAGCACATTCTGTTTTTAAGTACCCCCTCCCCCACCCCCACAGGAATGCCTTTTATCTTTGTTGCCAGTAAGATAACTGCCATTTGAAAATAATGATGGCTATACTTATAAAGGGAATGCTGACATGAAAGTAAAGAACATTATGGTATGTTATTGAAGTCATTCATTATCTTAGTGATCTAAAGCAGCTATGGATAGGATTTTGACATCAATACATTATTGTCAAAATCATTTTCAGAGGATTTATTATCTATTTATAAAAAGTTGGCTGTGTGTGTCTGTCACGGAAGAATGTCACCAAGGTGCACCAAGAAGCGAACAGAGGGAAGGAAAAGGCAAGACTGGCTTGGTGTGAATGAAAAAGGGACAAAGGCAAGACTGTTTGGCAACGACCTGTCAATATACTGGTGCTGCAATGACAGTGCTAATGAGCTAACGCTATATATCGTTAGCACTTTGCTTCAAAGCCAGTACTATGGGTAATACCCGAACAGCCACTGGCACCTAAACAACAGTTTACCTACCAGCCTGCCAATTATATACAGAGTGGCGGCAATTTTTTTGCCATAATTCCATGACCCCAGGGGTATATAATACCCCCCCACACACACACACACACACACACATACTCTAGTTCATTTTCATTCTACAAACTGAAATGATGTCTACCCTTAAACAAGTGAGGAAAAGAGGAAGAACATGGGGCATTGAGGACAACACCTGCAAGGACGATGCCAAGCTGTCACAGCGGATGAGAACCGCCTGCCTCAGCATCCTGTAGTGCTACTCTCATGAAGCTGAGAAGGAGTCCTGTGTTTCTTCCATGGTGGAGGTCAAGCTTCCTCAGCTGACTTCTGCCCACGAGGAAGATGCGTCTGATGAAGAGAGTGGCTCTAACGATGAGAGTTAATCATCCACTGACAGCTACACCCTGCCAGTTGAACAGCAGGACTGTTCAAACTTATGTCCATTTTACCATTGGAGAGACTATCACATGTGTTAATGTGGGTATGTATGGGGGTAACAAAAATATCATGATAAGTGCATACAGACCACATTTTGTAAACGTATGTGGTTGTGTAAACTACTGCTGTTGCTTGCTTTTTTTTTGTTGCTTTTTTTAATATTATTATTATTATTATCATTATTATTATTCCTTTTTTTGTGGTTTCCGTTATGTCTTGTCTTAATTGTGGTCTTGTCTCAATTGTGGGTCTTTGTATTTTGTCGTTTCATTGTTGTTGAAAATGAATAAAAATATTGAAGCAGAACAGCGGTACAGCCATCCCCCCCACCTGAGTGCTGAGTGGAGTGAGTATGGCGGGACTGAGCTCAGTGAACCTTTCCGATCAGGCGGTGAGTGGAGCACCGCGGGCCCCGTGACACAAGCTAGCATGTGCCTGGACACAAGCAGAGGCAGAGGGAGCGTCCAAGCACTCCTGCTAATGTCAGTTTGGAGAGAGTGGAGATTGTGTGTCATGTTTGTTTTAAAAAAGCACTGAACTTGCATTGCACATACATAGAAAAGAGCCTTGTCCCAACAATGTTTTTTCCCTCCAACACATACACACAAAGTCTTTCCCCTCCCACACAATGTCAGAAGCTAGTTACCGGCCAGATACCCCTCGCTCTATGCCTAAGCCCAACGTGGCTAGCCCCGCTACTGCCATACCCCCCCCCTCGGGCACAGCGTTTTCCTCTCATATGTCTGTTCTACAAACTCAACATGGTCAGCTGAGGGAGGTGTAACACTTCTCTCTCCATCAACCCCACATGTTGTGATAAGGGATATTAGCAGTCAGCCTCTGTCATGTCCGCCCTCGTGCGAGTGTGTTTCAGAGGCTGCTGACCCTTCGGCAGTTATGAACAGAAATGACGGCACTCTATCACGCTCGCAGTTTGAGGAGGCACGACCCATGCCCCAATTCCACATCTCGTTCCTCTCCATCAAGCTCACAGGTCGTGAAAAGGGGAAGTAACAGTCAGCCACTGTCAAGTCCACCCTCATGTGAACACTTCAGAGGCTCCTGAGCTTACAGCACCTATGCGCCTAAATCCTCTATAAGTTGTTACTATGCAGACTTGTAAGACTTTTTACCTTGATGTTTGGACAGTGAACCTTCATCACCTTATCATCATAATCCTTTGATCTACCGGGTCCTTATCTACCATCTGAAGGTGCTAGAATTCACCATCAAAATGCCAAGGTAAGAAAGTCTTCATAGTATTTTAAGACTAGATTAACCTCAATCAGTTTTGTGCCATCCCAGACACAATTTATATCATCCCCGGGGATGTCAAGACACCCTTAATTTCAAATCCTGCTCAGGATAGGTGCATTTCTTTTTCACCCAACCAACATCCCAGTTTGGCGAGGTAAAGCTGACAAGGCATTTGTCTATAGTAGAACTATAGTATGTATATGGGAACATACTGGTAGGCAGAATATCTTGGCAGTGTGATAGTTCACCCATTTAACAACTGCCTGCTGTCCACATTGTTTACTGAGTTCATGGAAAGCTTTTAATGAGCCAATTGAACTCAGAATGGAGATACCAGCCTTTGTGCTCAGAACACACATGCAAGGCTTTAGATGTGACTTGTTGACATATGCATGGTCCTGAACTGTTCAGCTCTTTGAAAACAGTACTGAAATACATCATATAGAAGAGCATAAGCTAACAGTGGAGGTTGTAAATGTATTTCCGCCTACCATTGGTACGATGCCATTCAAGTGAAATGTGAATACACTTTCTGCCACCATAGTTACAGTTTAAGTGTCCCTTTTTAAAGAATTTAGAACACTCAGTTGCCATATTCACACACAATTTAATGAGGAATTCATTTATTTACATTCTGTGATACACAGTCCTAGGGGAGTCAGAGCAGAGTCAGCCATTTACAGTGACTGTAGAACCAGTACGGATTCTATGTCATGCTCAAGGACACTTTGCCTGGGGCGGACACTGGTTGTTGTAGGGATTTAACCTGTGAGGTCTATCTAACTGCCAGGACCCCCTGACACCCCATGATTAAATTGCTGGTTCATGAATAAAAAGAAAATGTGTGTGTGTGTAAAATTTAACACAAACAATATCGCTCTTTGCTTACTCTGAAGGACCAGAGCTGAGTCTAAACCCCTATTTATGCCTGCCTGATTGTAATTATCTTTTGGGAGATTGAACCACTGAGTAAATTAAAGGTATTGATCACCATAACCAACCTACTCACAAGTCTGATCCCCTGGGCACAGAAGACACACAAGAGAACACTCTGGAATAGGGAGAGCTTCACCCTAAAATATTGAACTGTTTGGCATAGGCCTATTTCATCTTGCTAAAACCAACAAAATAATCAATAATAATGTTTGGAAATGTATGCATAATCAATTTCAAAAGTTAATAATTAAATGCTGGGTGAGGGCCATCTACTCTCACATGTGTGAGCCTGTTTATTGTTTTCAGTGAAGGTGGGGAATATAACAATTGAAAAACTAGTGACAACTTGCTTCATTTGGGAAGGATCTCCTATCCTTCTATCTGCAGCATCCAATTAAATTGAGACTGAGAGAAAGAAGAATGTAGTCAGCCGATGCCAATATAAAATGAACGTCTAAAGGCGATGTTAACACTAGAACAGCTGGCCTAGCGCACGTCTGTGGACTGCGGCCAGTGGTCAAACAACCCTCCAGAATAATGCCTTCCCTCCCTACTCTATAAGCCTGGCCTTGTGTGATAATGCCTTCCCTCCCTACTCTATGACCCTGGCCTTGTGTGATAATGCCTTCCCTCCCTACTCTATAAGCCTGGCCTTGTGTGATAATGCCTTCCCTCCCTACTCTATAACCCTGGCCTTGTGTGATAATGCCTTCCCTCCCTACTCTATAACCCTGGCCTTGTGTGATAATGCCTTCCCTCCCTACTCTATAACCCTGGCCTTGTGTGTGTTATTTCTTTCACACAGCCTAATGTATGTAGGCTGTGTTAGGGTTTGCATTTTAAAAAAACACAGCACATTATTTGCAGTGTATTTTGAGATTAATTGTGTGCCTACAATTAAGAAAAAAGAGAAAAAAGCCACACAATACTGCATTTTTCTCAATATCTCCGCGACACCTTAGTTACAAAACATAATTTCGTTCCCCATAACCGGACAGGTCTCCCATACATTTTGACACCAGGACTGGTGTTCTGCGACCCAGTCCGTCCGGTTGAGCAGTTTTCCCGTGTCTGATTGTTAAACCGACACGACACCATGTCCACCGTCAAAAGATACCTGGAGAAGTGGAAATATTTTTTTTTTAATAATTTTTGGAATGGTGTGCATCCAGTGTGCGTCTGGAGAGAAGTGAGACAGAAAAAAAAGCCACACAATTCTGCATTTTTCCTCAATATCTCTGCATCACCTGCGAGTTACCAGTAACCACATTTTTATGTCATACCATGAAAACTCATGACAACTTTTGAACAGATATTGATATCTGCATTGCACATAAATCACATTCCTGGAATTGTTAAGTGAAGGCATCCTCTCAGTGGAGGAACGGGAGGAGAGGACTGGGGAGGTGAGGAGCAAACAGCTGTTTACTAGGGGTAATGGACTGCATTTATATAGCACTTTTATCCAAAGCGCTTTACAACTTATGCGTCACATTCACCCATTCACTCACCGACAGCGGAGGCAACCATGCAAGGTGCCAACCTGCTCATCGGGAGCAGTAAGTGGTTAAGTGTCTTGCTCTAGGACACTTCGACATGCTGCTGTGAGGAGCCGGAATCGAACCAGGAACCTTCAGATTACCAGAAGACTGCTCTACCTCATGAGCCACTGCCGCCCCAACAAAGGGGTGTAACAGTACACAAAAGTCACGGCTCGGTACGTACCTCGGTTTTGAAGTCACGGTTCGGTATGTTTCCGGTACAGCGGAAAAAAAATGCAAAGGATAAAATTTGCTGCTAATCTGAATTAGTAGTGAGAGGCTGCTTAAAAGCCACAGGGAGCTGGGTTGCACTACACTAACATTTGTAGGGCCCTATGAAATCAGTTTTCTTTTTTAGGGATTCGGATTTAATGTTTTTTTACCCATTTCATTTTTACATAATTATTATCTAGAGGACTGTTTTGGATGAAAGCATCAGCTTAATGACCAAGGATACAATCACATCATGCCTAAGTGCACCAGGCATCTGTTGCCACAAGGTGGCCCTAAATGACTCTGTGACCATGCCAGATCAAATGAAGCAAAGTTCTTTCTATTTCTATGCTCTGCACACGCAGTTACAAAATTGTCAACATACTCACGTCTCGTATCCGATGATTTTACTGTGCTGTCTGTTACTTGGAGGGCTACTGCTGTAAAGCTCGCTCCAACATCTGTCTCTTTGCGAAAGTTATGTCATTGGGGGGAACTCACAGGTTTTGAATTCAACTTGCGAGGTTAAAGCTAGACCATTAATTCGGTTCACACGTGCACTGAACCGAAAGTCCTATTCTTATATATTCATTCTGGGGGCACGCTAAAAAAATTGCAAACTTTTTGTCCCAGCAACAAAAGCCACAGAGTGGGCAATCCAGAGACAATGGCTAAGTTGATTTGCCACCATTCTCCACTGAGCGCTCAGGTGGGGGGAGGCGGTCATTTAACCTAAACCAAGGGCTATTTGTTTTTTTTGTTTTTTTGTTTTTTTTTAACATTTCTAACATTGCAGATGTCAAAATACCACACTTTTAGGAAAAGTAAAGGAGGGAAGGTTTTTTAGTTCCAAGTTATTTTAATTCTAAAATTAAATAACAGTCATGTGACTGGCTCCGCAGTTCTGGTGTTGGCTGCATTTCTCTAACAAACATTTACATGATTGCATAATTCTGAGGCCTGATAATTTGTGATAACATCTCCACTGGGAAAAAAACAACAAAAAACTCTATGAGGACAGGGTAAGAATCAAAAAGGACAAGGGCCATATTAACACAAACAAATTACTGTTAGGTATAAAATCGATTTCAATGGAGAGAGAAATTAATTAAAGTCCAACATGTAGGTTGCTTCTTTTTTTTCTCTAGCCAATAAACAATGCGAATAGGACCAAGGAGATGTTCAAAACAAGAGGGAAAAAAAGCAAGAAAATAATTTTTTCTATTAGGGACTGTTTGTTATTTGGGGGGCTGACTTATGTTATTTTTTAATTCCTTCATCTTTACCCTCCCTGACTAAATGGGGGGAAATGCATGACCCTCCCTCCACCACACATAACCATATTTTGTTATATTCCCACCAATATCCTCGTATACATTACATGTTATACGCATAGAGCATATAATAAAACCACAGTGCAGGCTTTCCAACTTGTGAATTTAAACCAGTATGACTATTACCAGTATAAAAATATGCTATTAAATCACAGATCAATTATGAATCTATGAGATATTGCTCCAAGAGAGACAATCTATGTGTGAGAGAGAAAGAGAGAGAGAGAGAGAGAGAGAGAGAGAGAGAGAGAGAGAGAGAGAGAGAGAGAGAGAGAGAGAGAGTGTGTGTGTGAGAGAGAGAGAGAGAGAGAGAGAGAGAGAGAG
>OMKL01153266.1:0-12067 GCA_900302295.1 Parasudis fraserbrunneri | reverse complement strand
TTTTCAAGCAGAAGACGGCATACGAGATTGCGTACGGTGACTGGAATGCAGACGTGTGCTCTTCCGATCTGTGAGAGAGGGAGAGAGAAAGAGAGAGAGAGAGAGAGAGAGAGAGAGAGAGAGAGAGAGAAAGAGAGAGAGAGTGAGAGATTGTCATTGTCAGAGAGGATTTGCATGGGTGTAGCTAATTATTTGAATGTTCAATTGACAATCTGATGAGGCCTTGAAGGCAGGCAGCTTATGATACAACTACAACAGACCTGTAGGTTTACATACAGATTGAATTGGCTTTTGATACAAATTTTCACAGGGTACATATTATCAAACAGCATTACTGTTGTAGCCTTCAACAGCCTTGGGTCCTGGTTAGGAAGTTGGCTCCAAAACTGGTGCACTCACAGAACAGGCTTTGACAAGAGAAATTGGCACGGACCAGGTGCACGAACAAGCTTTTACAAAACAACGGGAATGAGTAGGCCTACAACTAAACAGGAGAGGGCGGCACCACAATCAGTGCACTTACAGGAGGGTTGTATCACGGCAGATTTCTTGCTTCACAACTACAATAAACACCAGAGAGATGTATGACAAGCTTTTACTTAGACACTTTGTCTTCTGACATCTGCCCTGCGTGCCTATCAATCTAGTACTGTGCCACAAAAGTTAACATTGTGGAAAAAAGTAGGCCATTAATCACCAAATTACAACCAAACTGTAACAGTACACAAAGTAGTAGGACTTTTACAGCCAGTTCGAGTGATCACAGAGAAACCCCTTATGCACGCCGCAATAAACAAGCCTTAGAGCACCATAGGGGAGCCAGGTTGAACACTGTCGCTTTGGAATAGTGTCTGTCCAAATATCAAAACACTCTCCCCAAAGCCACTGTTAGGGCTAAGCAAGGTCAATGGCGGTGGTGCAGGCTGATCACGACACAGGCCCGCAGAGAGGAGCCATGGATTATATCAAACACATTGTGACGAACATTTGTGTGAGCGTGTGTGTTTTGGTTGTATTAGAATTACAGCACATAACGTGGCCGGTAGTGTTTTTGATATATCAGATCCCATGATGTTCATCCTTGCATGTTTGGGTGTAACTAACATTGCGTTTAGTACTGGTAATTATTGCTAAAGATTGCAAAATGCCAGCTGATGATGCTGTCATGTATTCACTAGCTAATGTTAACTCTAAAATATAACTAATTGGTGTCAGTATAGTGGAGTTGTTAAAATGAATGTTTGCCCCAGGAGCTAATGTAATTGTGAAAAAGTCCATCCTTTGGTGGTGGGAATATAAAACATGGTTATTTGTGGTGGGGGGAGGGTTATGCATCTCACTGCAATCACATTTTAGGGCCCTATGAAATCACTTTTATTTATTTCCAAATAAAAAAAAATGTCTATCTTATTTTTTGCGGATTCTGATTTAATGTAGGCTATTTTTACCTATTTTATTTGAACATAATTATTGTCTAGAGGATTGCTTTGGATAAAAGCATCAGCTTAATGACCAAGTATAAATGTAAATGTCATATTATGCCTAGGTGCATTAGGCATCTGTTGCCACAACGTGGCCCTAAATGACTCTCTGTGACCCTGCCAGATGAAGGGTCAGAGTTCAGCACAGTAGATACATGGCTATGATAACTATTTGCTAGTGCTAGCATGCTAACAGTCGAAGCTGCCCTCTAGGCATCAGTCAGGGATCAAAAGTCTCTACTTGCCTATCACAATCAAAATCTGTGTCTCTGTCACAATGTTGAACACGCTGGGTGGTATGGCCTAAAATCAATATCATAGTATAATTTTTTGGGGGTGCAGCAATGGTATGACATCTTTAATAAAACATAAAAAAAGCCATACTAGACTAGGATGGTAACTATTATGGATGGTTATATGATGTAGGGTTGCAGATTTGAAGAAATGCCCTTACTCGACCATTGACAACGTTGATGATCAATTAAATTATTAATTGTCATCTTTTTATAATAAAAAAACAAAAATATTTTGCCTATGACAGAAAATACCAAATGCTGTTTTTCTCAATTCAATCTTTATTTTCACATAACGATATGGATATATTCTGACAGCATATTCACAGAATGGATTCACTGACCATCAGATTTCTTGTTGTAGTACAACATAAAAGGCAGGCAGTCCAGGCAGTGGACTCACTCTGACCACTGGCTCCGACAGATAGACACATATACAGTACTACGCACTACATACACACACATACACACACACACACAACCCAACAGCCCCGCCTCCTCCCACTCACATTGCTCAGTTCTCATCTCCCATCTTCCATCTACTTCACTTGAAAATAGTTTTTTGCGACCAGTTTTGAAAAGTGCTGTTTGGAAATATTTTGCGTTTGAGGCGAATGAACAAGGACAGGATACGTTACTAGCGAGCCCATATAGGAGCGTTGCAGAGCAGTGTCAAACAAGGGGTGCTGACTTACTGCTAACACGACAGATTTAGCAAAGCACCGTTAAAGGATCTCTCAGAGCGTCAGGAGACTGATTGTTAACTTTTTGACGCTGCGCCTGTTAGAACCGCAATTTGAAGGTTAAAGCCAAAAGCTATACAGTGGCACATATTTACAACGGTATGCCATTCATACCGTCAATACCGGCCAGCCCTAATCAGCGGTTTCATCAACTACAATGGATATTTTCTCACTACGGATCTACGTTGTTACTGAGGAACTGCATCCATGTGTTGCTCAAAGACCAGAGGCAAATGGATTTGATGAAGGCAGCTCTAGTTTACTGACAAAGCACCTTCCTGCTTGCAATGTTGAATCAGGAAAGGGTGAGCTTCCTCGTTTTCGTCTAGTGCATTATAATCTCGGAACCCATCGGCTATCGTCTTTTTTTTTACTGACGACAATTTAGCTTCTGGGGGCAACGGCCAATATTTTGGCGAAATAGTTGCTCCTAGCTGCTCACTTCTGATTCCTATGCTCAAGCCCAATATCCAGGCCAAGACTTCCTCTTCCGTGCGCCAGTCATTGTTTACAGTCCGATTAGCAACTAGCTCTTTCAAAGGCAATTGTATTAGCCGACTTTGAAAGGGATTTGTTTCTTTTATTACACAAGTCAAACATTTCTCCACACAATAAATAATAATTATAATAATACATCAGATTTATATAGCGCTTTTCTAAATACTCAAAATCGCTTTACATAGCAGAATAAAACAAGCAGCTGTATGATAAAGACATAAACAAATAAAGCAAGTGAAAACTAGGCAAGTGTCAACAGTAAAGAAAAAAAGAAAAAGAAAAAAATCCGGCAGCGGGGGGTCAGGTGGTTGTGGATCGTGTCCATTTTGTTTTGGAAGAAAGATAGGAATTTATTGCATTCATCAACAGTGAAGGAGTGAGAGAAGTTATCCATGGGTTTGAGGAGTTTGCTGATGTGGAGAATAACATCTTTGGGTTACCACAGCCAGACTGGATTATTTCTAGTAGTATGATGAGCAGGTAGTGCTGAGGGTGGTTTTGTAGAATTGAATATGTTCTTTATATGCCTCTGCATGGACAGTGAGACCGGTTCTCTTGGAGAGCCGCTCCAATTGACTTTTGTCTTCAGGTGGTGCAGCTCATCAGTGAACCAGGGGGCGGAGTGTGTGAATGGGTGCAAGCTGGTCCAGGCAGGAGGAGAGTGTGGTGTTATAGAAGTTGACCAGTTTGGTGGGAGAGACGTCTTGTGTGAGGGTATGACAGCAACGACCAGAGTCTTAGGACCAGACAGTTTGAATGAAAGGGATTCAAATGTGTGGGGGGGACTGAATGGATAGCAGACCAACAGGTGTGGTTTGGTTTAATAAAAAGTAATCCAGTGGCTTTTGCCAAGTTTCAGTCAGGCAGAGGGTATCAAGTTTATTGTCCATTATAAATTCACTAAGGAAGAGACTTTTATTGTTTAGCGTGTTGGAAAGTGTGAGTTTTCTGATGGGCTGTGTAGCTTTCAGGCTCTCAGGCAGTCAGTATGCGCGTGTTGGTTGTTGTGAGGATGTCATATAGAAGCAACTGTGCACCCTCTGGACCACAGAGACAGGATGGAACCCTCAGAGCAAACAAACTATCATCAGCTGCCTCTGGACATAGCGAGGGCGATGCAAAAGTTCATGTGTTTTAATGACATCAATGCATCCTGAAGTAATGGTGGACCGATGTTTATGAAATTTCAGAGTGGAGTATCTTAATGCCATGTCAGCCAAAGAGAAGATTAGCCTAGGGTCACTAGCCAGTAACCCAGCACCGCTAGCATATGGCAATGAGCAGGGCAGCGTTACCCAGAGATGGAGAACCGACTGACACAAAAGGACAATCCACAGCATGTCAGAATATCAGACTTGGATATTGGATGAAGATGTTTGGCTGGCAAGACTGTTGCTTGGGCTAGCAGCAAATAATGGCAAGCCGGCCAACTAAGCTAGCTAGCACTAGCAGTGATGACAGTCACAGTTGCTTACTGAGAAGGCAGTGGTCCCAGCAACAGAGGCTAACAGCACCAGGACAGCAGCGAGGCTATCCAGGGGAATACCTCTCAGTAGCAACGAGTGGAAATTGTGGATCAGGCAGGAGCATAGATATTGCAGCTTCAGTCCCAGCTAGCAAAGGCTAATCGCACCCTGGAATCATCCGACATTGCTGACAACAGCAGCATCACCAGCGGTATAGCCGGGGCAGAATCGAGGAGTAGAATCAAGGAGTAGCATCCAGCGGTAGAGACGAACCATGCTAGCTATAGTGGAATGAGGATCGGATCACACAGTCCCACTTTCACTGGAGGCATCTTAACAGCTGGAGTTGATTGGTCAATACTACTCGGACTACAAACGAAAGCCAGAACACTTCTGATATCAACATCGTGTCCCTTGCCTACAGATTCTGCATTCATATGCAGATATCTGTTTATAGAAATTAAGTGTGATATGTCAACCTCCACACCTTTTATCTAATTCTATGCTCCGCACACAGCCACAAAATCATCAACAAACTCATGTCTCATATCTGATGATTTTACTGTGCTGTCTATTGTTACTTGGAGGGGTACAGGTGTAATCCTTGCTCTGATCTTTCAGATGGCTCTAACATCCGTGTCTTTGTGAAAGTTATGTCCTCACGGGACTCGGTAAGTAAGCTACTAGCTTTGCACCGACTACACTACTGGCAAGTATTTCATACAACTTAATGTCCAAAAATCCAAACTATCCCTTTAATATCCACCTCCAACTTTTATAATTATATATTTGCTAACTTATTTAAGATCATGCAGGCAATTGGCTTCCAAAAGTCAATAACATTCAACACAGTAAAACCTTTTAGTTCCCAGAAACATTGTCTTCAGTAAGCTTTTTTTTCCGTCTAATGTGAGCATGTATTGCAGTGAATGAGTGAATGACAGCTGTTTTACCTCATTCACTGAGTCATGTTAAATGAAGAGCTAACCTACGGTAAATGGAAACTATTGCACAATGACATGTAGACCTATGTCTAACATACCTGTAAGCACGTGGACCACACAAGCTTAGACAAACTCAGCAGAAATCCAATGCTTTGACAACTATCTGCCTCTCATAACGAATCCTGTTTAATTTTTTTTTTCAGTTTTCAGCATTCAGGTTCCCGCTACACTGAGCAGAGACACCTGCTGAGCTCACGGATGTACTGTAGTTGTCATGGGAACTGGTCAGGCTGCAGCGCAATACATAAAAAGCTAAACTTTTAGTCAGAAGGTTTGCCTGTGTGAACAGTGTCAAAGCCTCGGCCAGGTTCGGTGTTCCAAGGAGACGTTTCTTTTTCTTTTTTTCGGTCTTCTCGCTCTTTCTTTCTGCTTTCCCATGTGTTGTACCCAATTGGACTCTGTTGCCATGGTAACCTGCCCATGAGACTGCAGAAGATGTGGTGGAACCTCAGAGGGGAATAGTCATGTTTGTTCATTTAGAAAGTAAGTTGAAATGAATGAAATCCTCCTGGGCAAGGAACAGTGTTTTTTTGCTGCTTTTTTAACCAATATTGTCTGAGCAGGTTTGAAGCCAGCAAGTGATGTGGATCTCAATAATTAAGTTTGGCTTTTTGACATCAAATCCGTGTTTTTTATTTATCTTTAATTTGCTAATCAGATTCTTTATTTCATTTTAGTATTCTTTTTTTTTTTTTTTACAAAGAGAGAAGGCCAATGCATACAATGTAATAGGATAATATTAGGGCTGTCAATATTAATGCATTCAATTTCTTTGATTAATTTGAAACCTAACCTTAAAGGTATTTTCTGTAATGTCGTCAAACAGTCATAAATACAATGATACAATGATGAGCTGTCAAATATGACTAGGATACACAGCTGAATTGTACAGTTGAGATAAATCTATGAGAATGGAATGAGCTGTCCAATATATATAAGGATATGCACAGATGGATTGCACATTTAAGTTAAATATAAAGGGATGGAATGAGCTGTCCAATGTATACAAGATATACACAGATAAATTGTACAGTTGAGTTAAATAGGTAAATTTAAGTATGGTCTAGAAAGAATCTGTATAACCACATGGGTATTTGCAGAATGTAGGTATGTATATTCCCAATGAATAATCTGTTAAGTATAATATTCTGCTGTGCTAAGGTATACTGAGTTTAGTTCCAGGTGTGCGAGTAGTGAGGTTAGTGTGTTATTGGAGGGGGGAGGGGGCGGGGTGTATCCTGTTGGGAACAATAAACAGGCCTAGGCAATGTCCTCATTTAGGATCTGGATGGCCTGAGGGTAGAAGCTCCTCCTGAGCCTCTCTGAGTTGGCCTTATGGATGCGGTACCTTCTCTCTGACCGCAGCAGAGAGAAGAGGCAGTTATCCGAGTGGCTGTGATCTTTCAAGATACTCGTGGCCTTGGTCCTGCACCGCCTGGTGTACATGTCATGGAGGTGTGGGAGTGCACTTACTGTGATGTGTTCTGCTGACCATACCACTCTATGGCCTTTCAGTCCTGCATGGTGCTGTTCCCATATCAGGCAGTGATATTCCTGGTCAGGATGCTCTCGATTGTGCATGTATTGAAATTCCATAGTATCTGGAAAGATACTTGGAATTTCCTCATATATCTGAGGTGATACAGTCTCTGCCATGCTTTCTTCACCACAGTGTCTGTGTTTGTTGTCCATGTCAGGTCCTTGGGGATATGGGCTCTGAGATTGTTTTTGCCCACCCTCTCCACGGGGACCCATCAATGTTTTGAGGGCTGTAGGTCCTCCCCTGCTTCCTCCCATAGTCCACGAGCATCTCTTTCATCCTATTGACATTCAGGAGGAGGTTGGTGTCTTGACACCACCGAGTAGGCCACCACCGAGTAGGCCTTCTCGTCGTTGGAGATCAGTCCTACCACCGCTGTGTCGTTAGCAAACGTTACTATAGAGTTGGAGTCAAAAGTGGCCACGCAGTCATGCGCATACAGGGAGTACAGCACGGGGCTCAGAACACAGCCCTGGGGCATGCCCGTATTGAGGATGAGGGGAGATGAGGTGTGGCTGTCCACTCTCTCACGATCTGAGGTCTGCCCGTCAGGAAGTCAAGGATCCACCTACACAGGGAGGTGTTTAGTCCTAGGTCCCTGAGTTTGCTGACGAGTTTGGAGGGGATTATGGTGTTGAAAGCTGAACTGTAATCACTGAACAGCAGTCTCACATAATTCCCCTTCCTTTTGTTCAGGTGGGATAGGGCAGTGTGACGGATGTGGGCGATGGTATCCTCTGTGGATCTGTTGGGTCGGTAGGTGAACTGTAGGGGGTCAAGTGTGCTGGGTAGTGAGATGCAGATGTGGTCCTTGATCAGCCTCTCGAAGCACTTCATAACTACAGAGGTGAGCGCTACTGGGCGGTAGTCATTAAGGCAGGCTGGTTTCGGTTTCTTGGGTACTGGGATGATGGTGGACTCCTTGAAACATGTGGGTATGACATACTGGGCCAGGGCCAGATTGAATATCGCTGTGAACACCGGTGCCAGTTGGTCAGCGCACGACTTGAGGACTCGCCCTGCGATACCGTCTGGTCCTGCGGCCTTCCTGGTGTTCACTTGTTTGAACGTTCTTCTGACGTGCTCAGAAAGAGTAAATGTTCTCTCTCCCCTGCTGCCCGCCTCTGCTTCAGATACGATGGCTTGTCGGCAACTGCAAGACTCAAAGCACACATAAAAGGTGTTAAGCTCATCTGCAAGAGATGCATGTTGTGATAGTGACAGATGGTGATTTTGGATGATTTTGTAGGATTATTCTAAGGATGGTAGAACACATTCTGGCATCATTGTCTCTAACTGACTAAGTAAGGCCATTCCCCGAAGACATTCCAGAGCAAGTCTCCAATTTCCCTGAGGTGACAGCCCTTTGTCTCCCTGCGGAGTCCGCCTCTGAATTCAACTGACCAATGGTAGGCTGGTATGACCTTTGACCCCACCTTTTCCTTGGATGTTATAAAACAAGACAAACATGCCCACATCACTCTCTAACATTGTGACTTCACTCTGAACTGAGAGCTTAAACCTATGCGGCTGTCGAGGGGAGGAAGCCAGCATGCCAAGCCTTGCCTCACCCTGCAAAGCCTGAACCTGCAGGCCTCACCACTGAAATAGACCTATGACCAAAGAATGGACAATGGACACTGAGTAAGCAAAACCCAACCATGCATTATTCATAATCTGGCACCATTACTAGTGTACTACACCTAAGTATTTTTGTTTGTTTTGTCTGTTTGTGTTGTTGATTAGTTTAGATGTAGCTTAGAACCAAACCACTTTTGTTGATGGTTTGTGTGAATTAGATTTAGCAAATGAACCTGTGTTTTATAAGTAAATCTAACTCTCCATCTCCTTCTTTGATTTCTGAAGTGACAAAGAAAACAAAATTAAGGTCAAACCTATAATCCCTGACTTTATCAATAGCCAATTGAATTACCTAGGTACTGTAACTCACTTCATAATCCATCGTTGATCTTAATCCTTGCCACATGCTTCTAGGATCACACTGTTGGAATTGCGTTTTAGTTCCTCTCGTAACACAGCCGATGTGCTGGTGAAAATTTGGCATCACCTTCTTAAGGTTCGCCTGGTTAACATTGCCAGCTACAATGAGCACAGCGTCTGTGTCGCTAGTCTGATAGTTGTTTTGTAAAGCTCTGATAAAGCTGATTCTGTACTCGCCTGTGGGGGGATATACACAGTGGTAATGATGACTGAGGAGAACTCCCATGGTAGAAAGTGTGGCTGATATTTTATTGTCAGAACAGTTACTGTTCACCATGAAACAGACGCCACCTCCCCTCTTCTTACCGGACTCATCCGTCCTGTCCATGCGGTGAACAGAGAGGGACTCCTCAGGTTGAATGGCATTGTCCAGAATGGAGGTGGTCAGCCATGTCTCTGTCAAACAGAGGTTACAATTTCTCACATCCCACTGGTATTTGAGTCGCCCACGGAGGTCATCTATTTTATTATCTAATGACTGGATATTGGCAAGCAGGATGCTGGGCAGAGGAGGTCTGTGTGCTCAGGCCCGAAGATTGTGTTTGACCTCAGCGCGTCTGCCTCGATGTTTCCTCCGTCGTTGTTTGTTGTTGTCGCCATGACGATTTCGGCTGGCTAGGTAGTGGTCAGCAAATGGAAAGTCAGAAATAAGGTAAATTGACTCTAATCCAATGTTTATCAGTGTCTTGAAGTTGTATGAGGTCAGTGCCAAGGTAGTATTTGCAAAAATATCAAGTAAAAAGAGGTACGTAAATAACAAATAAAGAGCACAATCTTAGTGGAGCTAGCATGAAGGCATTTGGATGCCATCTTGGTTGCCACTGCTGGTCACACCTCAGGCTCCACCAAGACAAGTCTGGTTAAATTCACAGTATAATAAGTTACTAAACTCCAACCCACACATCAGACAAAAACAAAAATTAAACAAAGCAATATTCCAAACAGGGCTCTTTTGCCTAGAGGTCACTGTTTGATGGCATTACAGATTATACACAGGTCGAGCTACACTATGCCTGCTATTTATGCTCACGTTAGGTAGGATAGAGGTTGTCAGAAGGAGTCGTCTGCCAACAAAGATCACATCAGACGTCAGAGAATGAATTAATTCACAAAATGGATCACCATTCAATGTTTCTGAAGACTCCTGTGACCGATAAGTATTAATGATTACTTTCTGTAACCATCTTCTCATGCATTTCTTTATGACCACAGCCCCTACCTATGCATTTTGCTATGTGTTTTTGAATTAATGTTACTTGCATTAACGCAAGCCTATCATGCAATTAATGCATTAAAAAATGTATTGATTGACAGCCAACACATCATAAAATGGAACAGTAACATATGATAGATAAATTACCATACACACACACAAATAGTGGTTTGGGGGGTACTCAGCATCGCCACTGCACTTCAAAATAAAACAAATTAATAAATAAATGAATAAAAAAAAAAGAGAATAATATGGCCATGTTAAAGCCCCAATCAGTGTTTTTCTTGAACCATATCAATGTGGGGTATATACATATACTGTTCTGTACATTCTTTAAGAGCTCAATGTCTAAATAAGCTTCCTGGAGCCATTTCAACCCATTGCTCATCGGAATATGCAGTAGGTATGTTTCACTCCAGTGTTTACAATTCATTTTGGTGGTATAGCTACCCATCTGCTCACACATGGATCACTCATTGGACCTTTAAGAAAATAATATTAAAAAGGGAAATATCAGGTCAACTCAAGGCTCTCCTTGCAATGTTCCAGTGACCACTTAGGTCCATGTCTAAGTCTTTCAGTAACTTGACTGCTCTCTTCATTGTTTAATAAGTCCACATCATCCTTCAGAGTCAAGAGTCCCTTGAAAAGCACACTGGCCTTCGTTCCTTCCAGTTAAGAAGGATCAGTCTTGTAACAGAGGCAGCCTACTGTAGTGACTAAAGTCAACTAACCATGGGACTGTGTATTGTCTGACATATGACACAGAGGAAATTCAACATCTAAAATATCTTACATTATGGCTATTACAGTACTTCTGAACAGAAAGATGGACAAAACAGATGAAGTAATGAAGCACACAGTTGTACCAACACAAATCAGAATAGTTTAAATTCATCTTTGGTAATCTAACTTGAGTGATGTACAGTATGCAACATCGTGCATTGGATAATCCAGAACCTCACACTTGGATGAACACAAGCCCGATCTCCATATTGAGGCCCATTGAGCAGTAGTAAATGATTACATTCCCAAGGCATCTGAATGGAGATGTAAGTCTGATGTACATCCTGGGACATAGATCTGTAAGAAACAGTGTATCTTGATGAGTTTGCGTTCACAGAAACATGATCCTGCTCAGGGCAAGAGGCAGGCATGTCTAACTCCAGCCAGCACATTAGGTTAGTGAAACAAATTTGAAAGAGGTGCTCCAAAAATGTGTTGAACTTACCAGTTGGAGTTGGAACAATTTTGACTCATGTGAAACATGATTGGACAAAAAATTATGAATACTGTTTTTGAATTTTAAAGGTTACAGTGATTATACTTTCCTCCTGTTTTCTGTAATGCATTTCATGAAATGTTTACTCTCCAGAGATAATGTGGCCTTCTGTAGAGCAATGGTTATTACTGCCATTTAAATGATGAAGCTGGAGAGTTTGTCAACCAAAGTGAAGTAACTAAATGAAAATGTTTACAGCATAAGGTAAACCCCCAAACATAAGCTGACCCAAACAACTTTTATCCAGCAAATTCTCATTCAGCTTCAATAACCAACATAACTCACAGAACGCCAAAGAATATATTATTCCCACTGACCATAAAGAAAAATGAATTGCCACTTCAAACGGGGGAAAATACAGCTTTGGGGGACATTAAGAATGCTAGTCCATGGTTGCTCCTTTCCCTTTGAGCTACAAGTGTGGTTGCGTAAAGTCTAACAAGGAGAGTTATGGCCAATGAGTCATTTCCATATTAATGCAATGTGTGCTACTGTACAGGGCTTTGTCCCCCTGGACAAACATTTACACTTCTTTCAGAGAGGGGT
>OMKL01153264.1:0-35712 GCA_900302295.1 Parasudis fraserbrunneri | reverse complement strand
TACTATAACATTGCACATCTAATTCCATTTCACCTTTCACATCACTGCATTTCACAATTTTACCATTCACAACACACATCTAAACGTTCGTCTTTGCAGTCCTCTGCTGCAGGTGGTCGGGGGGTATTGACTCATTGTTCAGTACCTTGATGGGGAGTGGGACTAGGGATCATTTGTACCTGTTCAACTTGCAGTTTGGTCATCTGTACCTTCCAGATGGCATGATCTGGTACTCTTCATGTAGGATGTGATTTGTATCAGACATACTTGGCTTATTACTCACTTACTCAGTATTACATATATAGGAAACAGACTATAATTTGTTTGTTGTCAGTCAGGTCACAAGATATGAAAGAATAACCCTTTGTTAATAGGTTAGGTTGTGATAGGTTCACTATTTATCAACCCAGACCTTATTAAAATGTTGTTTCCCATCATTTATAATCATGCATATAGCACAACCTCACTGATAGCTTTAGTATTGTGAAACTCATCCCTCTGCTGCAGCTTCTCAGTGGGCCAAAACACAGACCAATGGGGCAATATTTTAGGCCTTCAAAAACCATGATAAATCTACTTTTCGAGAATGGGAACTCAGACTTGTCTTTATATGTTCTACAGAAAAAATTGTCACAAACCATGATTTCTATCAGGTTTTCTTGACTTAATTTTGCAGTGCCACAAATGTGTTCTCTTGGCTACGTCCATGCTGGAAGCAGGAAGTTGTGCTCCTAATTTATTTTCCCGAGAGGTTGTTTGCACAGGAAGTAACATACTGCAGCTAACCTCACAATCTGTTTCCCGTTTTTGAAAAAAGTAGATTTATCATGGTTTTTGGAGGCCTAAATTATTGTTTAAGCCCACTGAGAAGCTGCAGTGGAAGGGTTTCACTATATTAAAGCTATCAGTAAGATTGTGTTATACACAATTATAAATGATGGGAAACAACATTTTAACAAGGTCTGGGTTGAAAAATAGTGAAGCTATCCTTTAAGACAGAGGTTTCATTTCTGAGTCCTTTAATGTTTTCTATGGCCCACTGCAGATCCTGGTGAAATCAATGCTGAGGAAGCGGTCCTTCGGTAACCCGTTTGAGTGTCCCAGCAGACGAGCTGAGAGGTCCATGTCAGCCCCTGGAGGTTTCCTTAAGTAAGTACTCTGCAATCCCTGACTATTCTGCCCTGCTTAACTGCCAGCAATGGGATTAGGTCTCTGGCAAAACAAAATGACAACCAAATGCCAGGTTACTAGACTGAGACAGTTACATAGTCAGTGTGTATTGTAAGAGGTGCTCATATGGGACAAACAACATTAAGTGAAACCATCTAATCTATCATTATGCCATTTATCTCCGAATATGGAGTATAGTTTCAGTATTGTTGTTGGGCTTAAATGGGGCCTTAAAAGGCACCAAGCCCGGATAGATAAAAGCATTCATCCTCTCCTGATAAGCTAAGTGGAAGCCCCTGAGGCAGAGTTAATGGGTGCGCTGCTTTGTTTTCCATTAACGATCCAAGCCTGTCGGAAGTGCATCTGGGATCCGTGTTGGAGCTGTGGGGGGCCTCCATGTGTAGAGATGTAGAGCTGTAGTTGTCCTCCTCCACCCTCCATGTGTAGAGATGTAGAGCTGTAGATATCCTCCTCCACCCTCCATGTGTAGTGATGGAGAGCTGTAGTTATCCTCTTCCACACACAGCGGTCTAAATCACACAATCATCGACCAGTCACCCATAACATACCATGGCACACAGCATTGACAATTTGCCATTGTGCTGTATGCTTATGTTGCAATAGTTTACAGTACAGGAATGAAATGTATTCTCTCTAGCTGGTATATAACTTTATGAAGCACCATGGATGTATACTACTCACTGTGTCATGTAGCTTGCCATGGGAGACACTTGTTGACATTGTCCTTTTGTACTGTCCCTGTTTGTTGCAGCGATGCATGGGGCCAAGTGTCTGTCAATGTTCAGCCTTCACTGAGGTAAATATTCCAGACACAGTCTTATTCTATCAGGATATAAGCCTCACTTTTTGCATTGTACATCAAATACTGCAAATAAAGGCACAATTACTTGTTTAGTGTTATATTGACTCTCTTGCCTCAGCCTTTGTCAGGGCAAATGGATAGATAAATAAATACATTGAGGAGCAGTGTAAAAGCAGGATATCTGCACACTGGAATATAGCTCCCTAGACTTTAACTGTCAGCAACATGTCGACTGGTATGGTCTTTATCAGGCAAAGGCATGTATGGCATTTAATACCGTGTTGCCCTCCCTATCTATCTCACAAAGCTTCAACTACATACAATAATAGAACATATGTTACCCACAGGAAGGAGGGAAGCAGAGAAGGAGAGCTGGAGGACTTATATGAAGATGAAGCATTTATTGAATCCACCTAGCAAAACTGCCACCACAATATAAGATAAAAAAAAAATAGAGGAAAAGGTGTAAAAGGTGTTTCTTGCTTGCTTTCATGCTTTTTGTTTGCTTTCCTACATTAGGATAATCTCTTACAACACAAACTGTTACACTATTTCTACAGTACAGAAGACAGTGTGTATGGTAATTACGTGAGCTGAAGAGGTGACCATATATTTTAGAAATTACAGACAGAAATATATTTTAAAAAAATTCTGTGATTACAAATTGCAAATGTTAGATTTCAAATATCTCTTTATTTGATGTCGAGACGTTATGTTTACTACTACAATCAATTTTCCTCTGATGATTGTATGACTCATTACATAATGTGATAGTCTTGAATATCTGTTTTTAAACACGCGTTTAATTTTATGTGCATGATTGATGTTGGTATGTTGCGAAAATGTACATTTTGGGTGATTGGGTGATTTATAATATGTGATTAAAAAGATATTTTTGCATGCTTTCATACAGTTGTTGTTGAAGATAATAATAATAATAATAATAATAATAATAATAATAAAATATATATATTTACTTCTTTCAACTGATTAACTATGAATAACCTAAGTAAGATGTGAAGGTAGGTGTATCACCTGCAGGGCCTTTCTGCCTGTCACACCTCCACCAGTGCCCTTGAGCTACACCTAACAACACCCAGGATACGGTGTACGTTGCACCATACTGGTAATAGAGTGAGGTCACCTGTGGGATCCAGTCAGGTGCAAATGACACAGAGTGCTGTTGGGCAGTACAGAGAGCATGCATGTCACTGGAGTTACAGGTTTACTGTGTTATTGCAACTCTTATGAGTTGGCACTCCTAGCTGTTACATTATGTTACATTTCTAACACTAGATGGCAGCCCTGTGGCAATCAATGTATTATTACCTGCTCTAACCTCAGCTTGGCTTTGTGCCAGTCATTTCTCAGCACCATTCCTTCCTTTTTGAGCAGGCCTATGACTATGCAGATTTTACAGATGACATACATTTGCTGGTATATAAAATTGTCCTACAGTTGTATGAATATCTCTTCACAGACTTTGGGTAAAGTGAATTACATGTAATGGAACTGTAGTAATCTGATTACAAAAATAATCTGTTGCTGTTACTTGCAAATTTTTTGATAATTAACTCAAAACATGTTTGTAGGGGGGAGGCATTTACATTGTGATAGAATGGACTCGAGTAATTTTACACAACTTGAGATCATGGTTGTTAGTGGTTGTAGTTCCTGTCTGTAAACTTATCATATATGTCATATAACTTCATACTCTATGGATTTTATAGACAAAGTAATCTAAAAGTAACTGAAAGTAGTCAGAGCAGGCTACAGTACTTAATTTGAGTAGTAGATCACATAACTGAGCACAGTTTTAAAGGATTACTCCACCTATTGTTAGAGGCCTATCTGATTTGTTGCAAATTGGGAGTTATTTTAGTCCATCCCTTGCATCAGTGATGTAGCAATGGCTAATTTGATTTGTGCTTGTGGGGAAAAATATTGTGATGATTAATGATAACGGTATTGTAAACTGTTCTTGCATCCAGATTATCTCCACTAGTTTAAGTAGCCATGAGGTTACCCTGTTTGCCTGATCGGTAGGCTATAGATCAACAATAAGGAAACGTATTAATTTGAATGAAGTGTGCAACAATGACCTTCATGGTAGGACCTTTCAGGTTTGGCAGGACTATCTGATGAGATTGAATTAACTATAATTAGGATGATTATTGTAGGCTAACTATTGACTAAACGATTATTGGCCAATGGCTATGATAAGATCCATGCTGCTTAGGCTATTTGATGTTGGAGGTTTTGGAAGGAGCTTGAGATACACTACCCCATGCCATAATTTTTGCTCTACTTTGGAGCATCCTGAAAAAGTTTTTCTTAAGCCAATTTCTTGATGGGTACTAAGTAGTCTGGGATAGGAGATAATGGCTAAAAATGAAACCTGTCCTCAAGAGTACAGTAATAGCCAAATGTTTGAGTTCAGTAGGACACAACTACAGTGGCATATTGTCTAAAATACGTGGATAGCCGCTTATCTTTTGAAAGGAAAAAGTTTACCTACATATAGCCAAGGCTTTGCATGGTGTGAAATAAGAAGATATGAATGAAAGAGTCCCATTAAAACAATTGAATGCTCCAACTTTGGCACTTGCCAAGTAGACACCCGTCTTAATCGATACTGAGGTGCTGCGCCGGCAGCCGACACAACTGTGCCAGTGTGCTGGGGCTCCATAGAGACAATGGAAACTTGTTAGGCAAGAATAATAATTCCTTACGCCACAATAAGTGCAAGCATAGGTTCATTCTGAACACGTCAAAGCCATTAAAATAATTATTATTATTATTTACTTTTCGTCATGGAGAACAGTAAGGGAGACGAGCCTCCAGTAATGGACCCGATACGACCTTTACTACCCTGTTCACAGTCAGTGTTGTTTGATGGCCTGTCTGGCTGCCCCAGGCCCGCGTTGGGGAACATTGAGATGTTTGCCAGCCCAGCTCTCAGCCTTGATGCAAGACCAGCGATGCCCTCAGGGAGACCTAGGTGCACTGCTCAGCAAAAACTTACAGGCCCAACTCAAAGGATGCCTTGTTCTGCCTTTGAACAATGATTTTCCCTTGGAGGACCCTACCACTATGATAGACCATTTAAGACTTTGGGGCTTTGGATATGGAGGGTTCAGCATCATCCTGCTCACACCTGCCAACCAAGACCCAGACAGAGTTCACCAGTCCTGTGGAGATCAGGCGGCCCCCTCCCCTCAGGATCTACTCCATTCATTATTGGATGAGTTGTGTTTGCATCACACGCTGTCTCATGGAATCACCTGTTCTTGGCCCACTGATGTTTCCTCATTCATCTGCTGTCTGGCTGCTGGTGTTTCTGACATACGCCTGAATGACCTTGAGCCTTCCATTCTACTCAGCATGGGCAAAACTGATCCTCTGCTGCCTGCCAGCACTCCATCTCCTGCCTACTTCCAGGTGTTGAATCACAACCTGGATCTCCTGCCTACTTCTAGGTGTTTGAATCACAACCTGGATTTCCCCAGGATGGAACACTCCAGGACCTTCTAATCAGTCTGGATGCTGACAGAGCCACTCCACCCTACAGGCCCTCACTTCCTGAGGATCGCCCTGATAGAGGGGGAGGCTGTGGTTGAAGTACAGTGGCCTCCCTATGACACCATCTTTGATCCCCTCAGTTGGAGCAAACCACAGGAGTCTGCCATCATCCCAGCCCAGCCTGCTGTTGACCCTCAGGGCCCTGCCTCCATCACAAACACCACTCCAGACACAGCTTCACCCCTCCCCTGGATGCTCCTCAGCCAGTGGGCTTCCTCAGTGGCTCCCAGATCTACGTCCAAGTCATCACCGATCATCAGAGATCTCGTTGCTATGGTGACGGAGCTGGTGCAGGGCAGTGACTGTGTTGTGGGATTGGAGCCCCAGTCATCATGCACGCTGCTGGTGACTGAACAACCACAAGGAGGTGTGGCCAGGGAGCTCAGGGAGGAGGAGCAGGAGGAGAATGGAGGAAGCTGCCTCTGGTGCTCATGGTGGCCGAAGAGCAATTCATAAAAACTGCCTTTTAATGAATCAATCATGTTTCAAGAGTGTTTTCTGTTCCCATATGCATTAGTGCACGATTAGTAAAATATAAGCATGACCATTTCTGAAATGCAGAATAGACAGAACTGTGAAGTAAATTTATGGTGATGTGAATATTGAGTTGATAGAACATCAAAGGAGGTTTTCTCTGGTGAAAATAATATTGAGGGGCAAAAGACAATGAATTGTTGTTGGGTTGTATGGCAGGACATTGGCCATCACCCTCCCATGGGCTTTATATAAAGGCCACTTCCTCTGTCTGCAGGTGTTCTTCGCACCTCCTTGATTGAAGGAGATTTGACTCATTTTGCAGTATCTCCGGTCCAAATCAGACCCCTTTTGAAACGTACCACTGATACAGTATAGTCATAAAGCTAGTAGTCAACCATTTCCATAATTTTTATTACATGTTTTCATTACAAAAACCTTTCTTTTCTATTATCAAACCCATGTCATATTTACTAAATGGTAAAGCGTATATATGTTTGAAGATTATAACTGATGCACTCAACTCAGATTATGTGAATTTAAGACTGAAAGGTCTATTAAGTGAAGAACAGAAGATGGCACTTATATTTTATTGACAAAACAGTGTTGCCCTGTATTCTATTCAGCATGTAGAATCATCGTCAATGAGTGTGTACAATAAGGATCAGACAGAATTGCTGCTTGTTCTGTTGTCTTTTTATTCTCATCCTTAGCCCATGTTGAGTAGATAGGAACATGCTTTCTGTGGTCTCTAGATGGCAGCATATATGGATTTTGAGGAACTGTTTGATGAGACTTAATTAACTATGATCATAGGGCGATTATTTTCAGTGGCCATATCAGGACATTTTATTCAGTTAACATTTCAAAAATGTGTGCCAGTGTGCGGAGTACCAGGTTACATCAAGACAATGGGAATTGCCGTAATAGACCCTTTTCACAACAGCCATTTTGACATGTCAGCGCAGGGTAAACACTCCATTTAGGTGTGCCAGGGCCCTGGTATTGTGCATGCAGTCTCAATGGAATAGCTGTGACACACCTAAATGGAATGGGATCATAATTAATGTTATGCAGTGTGCGGTCACCTTAAAGGATAACACCGGTGTAATTTTATTTTTTTCTTATTGTCAACATAGCCTTCGAAAAGACCAAAACCTACAATGCATTTCTCCTACTTACAAGTATGATCCATCTAGCCAACACCAAATGTAGCTCATGTTCAGAAGTCATAGAACTCCATTGTTGTAAAAAGAAAAAGGGTTAAAAGGGCGTCTGGGTAGTGTAGAGGTAAAAGCACTTGCCTACCACCGCAGAGACCCGGGTTCAATTCCCGGCAGCGGTTCTTCCGGCTTGGTCAGATGTTCCAATGAACACAATTGGCTGTGTTCGTGGGTGGGAAGCTGGTGGGGTATCAGTCCTGGTCGTTGCATTAGCGACTCCTACTGAGCAGCCAGGGCACCTCTTCAGCAGGGAGGGGATTTGGGGGAGATAGCGTGAACCTCTGTGCGCGTTACACTCTCCTAGTGAAACTCCTCGCTGTCAGGTGAAAAGAAGTGGCTGGTAACTCCACATGCATCGGAGGAGACATGTGGTGGTCTACACCCTCCCCAGACCAACAGACAGCAATGACCAGGATCGTGACACACACATGGGGAACGAAAGGCAAAAAACAGAGTTGTACTGTTGCTTTGGTCAGCGCAATTCATTGTTGCGATGAACATGGCATTGTACTTTTTCCACTTTTTTTTAAACTTTTACTAATTTTTGTAATATAAATACAATGCCCATGTTTTTCATGATAATAAATTATTATATTTAGAACTGGAAATATGTGTTTGTGAGCTGTATGTAATGATTTTAACATACAGTGGGAACATGTCGTCCTGCTTGAGAGCTCCTAAGGGTACGGGAGAGTAGGAAAAGTACTGAGAGTAGAAGAAATGCATTGTAGGTTTTGGTCTTTTTGTAGGCTATGTTGAAAAAAATGCAATTACACTGGCCTTAAGTTAATCAGTATTCTGGAAGTAGTGCATCATATACTGGCAGTAGGCCTAACCTTCACAATCCTGTCTATTTGTGAGTAAATATCATCAAGAGAAATTGTTCGATATTCATATTATAGCCTTTATCAAACCTCTGCTGACACATACAGTATGTTCCCATTTTAAAACACTGTGGTATCTCATAATGTTGAATAAGCAACAATTCCATATGGTGGGACGCATGCAATGTCTTCATAGTTAAACACTTCAAACTAAAATGTGTTAAGATATTCAATATTAAAGACAACCCCCTGAATTTCTACTTGGTCAAATCATATTTTCTCTTTCATTTAGATATTTTTATTAATTTGTTAACAGTATATAAAAACACAACACTATGTGTGTATGCATGTCCCCGTTTAAGAATAGGAAGTTTGTTTCTGTCACAAGCTCCATAACAGGAGGACAATATGTGTGGATCTTGCCTGAGAACAGTGAAGCCATTTATCTCAAGGTGCTGTCACACAGCACATGCTATAAGCAGCATTGTAGTGCTATATTTGGAAATGAGGGAGCACACCTACTGTCTGACTACTGAGACAATAGTCTATATGAGTCCATATATGAATGTAGATGTATCTACATGTCAGCACTGCCTGCACTTGGCCCCCCACTATACCTCTGGTTAAGAACGTCATACCTATGTGTACTGGATAGGGATTTGGAATAGCACATGGACACTTCCTTAATCTAACAAACACACCCCATGGGGTAGGCTAAGTCTCCCCCTACACCACAAGTGCTAGGGATCATCCTTGCACAGTAGCGTCTGTACTTTGTTTATTTGTGGATAGCTGCTCATGCAGGCTTCTTTCTTCATTTTTCACGTGTGTGCTGGACAATGTGGGTTGCAAGATTTTTATGTACAATACAGTACAATCCAATACAACATAATAACAGATCTGTCCTTTTGTGTGTCTCTACTTTTTAGATATGATGAGAATTCAGAGATCAACAGCGCAGATACTGTAATACAGTTGTAATTACTTGATGTAAGTATGGGTAGTTGACAAATATGCAGTAAAAAAATGTTTTACTGACATTTTTGAAAATATAAGGGGTCACTAACTAAACAATACAAAAAAATTATTTCATCAACAAAATAAACTGTGACTCAATCAGTATGTTACTGAAACCCTTCTAAGCCTCCCTGCTGCCTGCGCACACAGCTAAATATGATTGATACTCAAACAAAAATGTTTTAAAGTATATAATGGCAAAATTTTTCACGGCAATATTTCAATTCTATTTACTTTCTGCGTCATTCTCTTAAGATCTCCCCTCTGCATGGATCCCTGTTAATTTTCTCTCTATACTTCTGTGTCCTCTCTCTCCCAGTCATTTCTCTCCCTCAGTTCTTTCTGTCTCAAAAAAAGAGTGAAGTATCACATTTTATACTTATTTTCATGACACTTTATAACAGTGCAAATTTTCTGCAAAATCAGCATAAAATATTTTAATTAATGTAATTACTGCATTTAAAAACACTGAAAATTGTATATTTATAAATATTTAATTCTTTAAATTGCTTCTTAAAAGAGACCTTGTCGTCTTGTGTGACATCTTTGTCCTCCGGTGTGACAGTACAGGTGTGCCACACCGGTGGACATTTCTGTCACACCAAAGGATGTTTCAGCCTTTTGTGTCAGTTAATGACCTTGCTATTCCTAGGTAACCTGTCATTAGCAGTTAGCAAGACACATTTGCATTTTTATTTTTTATTTTAAAGATTGCCATTTACTAAAATAGACACTTGTAATGTTATGCCTGAGGTATTTATTAAAAATTGTATGCTTTTCTTTTCAATTCATAAAAGTTGAGGTTTTAAATCTGATAACAAAGTTTTTATAACAAAAGGTCCATGTAAAACAAATGTTTAACCATTTACTGCATTTTAAATGATAACAGTACTAATTATATTCATTTTTATCTTGTGTGACAGTGAAAATGCCATGTTACTTCAACAACCCGTATACAAAACTAGAATACAACACTACAATACACTAGCTTCCAGGGGATCAAAGGGATCATGGTAGAAAATTGGCAAAAAACTATAGTGACTTTGGATTACTCTGGACTCTGTCGTGTACAATCCAATCCAATACCATCTCAAAAGTCTTGCATATAAACATTTACTGTATGTTAGATTCTGTGTAAAAGCTGCCATACAAGATATGCAAATTGAAAGCATTATCATTAGTTTATATTTCTGTTAGTTCATATTTATACTACTCCTTACATTACAATGTCAATCTAGAAACAAGTACATGCTCTGTTACTAACCAATAATGCAACTATATGATACTATACCTGCAGTATTTCTACCCCTGTTTAAGGAACTGTCCCTACTATCTAGTCAGTCAGTGGTCTATGAATCTCTGATTCCTCTCTGAATACAGGCCAGCGACATGTGCTGGCCCTGCCTCAGCAACAGGCTAAGTTCATACTATATGCAGACTCAGTAAGAGGGCCCATAGCCAAAGTGGCTACAGCTGTCCAGGACAGTCCCTGGTCAGTTTCCACCCAGCTTGGGTTTCTGACAGTCGTTTTTTCCCTAACCCAACACAAGAATCTCTTCTACGCATTCAATCATGCCATGTCAGGTTGCCCATACAGTATCTGCCGGACTCTGACAGACTTGCATTCCTGTCCTGCTGAGGTATCCGTGTGTTGAAAATGATGGTGAAACTGGTGCAGCTAACCAGCCAATACCTTGTCCTAAAAAGTTCATCTATGTCATTAATTTCCTGACAAATCAGAGTAATAGGTCATCCCTCAAATAAATAATATAGATTTCAGTTCTCCTCCTTACCAAACTCAAAGTCAGATATGACTGTAGCACTGAATGCACTTAACTACAGATTCTACAATTTGTTCAAAGCATCCTCATTTACATTTTCATGATAAGCCTTCATTCTTCCAGCCTTCCTTTCACATATATATTGTATTTTTAGGTGCTCTATCGTTATGTACCTTTCACTCTGAGGAAAAATCTCCATTACAGTGTCTTCCAGAATTATAGATTTGCTGCAACACTTATAATTATGGATGGCACTTGTCTTGCTTTCTATCTAAGTATGTCTAGAGAAGAGAACGCACACAAAACGTGTAAGGTGCTGACAACAGGAGACAGAATAATAATAAGAGATTGAGTCACCCACTCAATCAGAAACAGAAACCTTTTTGAATTGACCAACATTTCAGCCATATCCCTGGACCCTGATGAAGGCTATGGTTGAAACGTTGGTCAATTTAAAAAGTTTGCAACTCGATCTGTTCCTCTTAATCTAAGGATGGCGATAATTGTAGCTAACAAGACTAGGCATGCGTTGCACTGCTGGACCCGATTCAAATATTTTCTAATACTTCTACAGACGTACAGTAGTTGGTTAGCACTACTTGACTTTAGTACCAAATGTATGATACGTGGATGAATGGTTGGCACATACTTGTCATTTGTGGCACCCCTTATGGCTCAATTTTTTTATTATTGTGCAGCAATGGTTCTGTACCTCTACTTGACATATCTGACAGTTTTTATGATGACTGGACAAACAGTTGATGAGTTATGGTCAATTTGACTTTGGTTGTGCACTTTGCAAAGTTAATCGGTTACTGGCGGACATAATGATAGACCAACTGGGCCTGTTTGCAAACCATTTATGAAGTCCCAGTGGTAAAGTTGTAGAACAAGGACACCAAGATATGTATGAAGTTTCATATCAATTGGACTCACAGTGTGGGAACTGTGGTCTTTTAAGTTTGATATGGGAGGCCCTGTATGAGCCCACCTGCCAGACTTAAAGGGGCACTTCACCAAAAAACAATGCTGATTTATTTTGCACATAATCTCTCACACATCCCAATACGCTAAACAGTTTTGTACATTAATTTAGTTAGAGTTATTGAGAGTTAATGGGTTTCAATATGTCCTCCGGGGATGTCATCAACACTGAATCCTTGTGTTGCGTTAATTACAGCTCAATAAAATGTAGATGAAAAAATAGCAATCCCCATCACTATTTTTTACAACTACTACTACTATTATCGATATAATTTAGCTGTAATTAACACAACACAAGGATTCAGTGTCCTCCAATGACAATACTGAAGGACATATTCAAATTCATTAACTCTAAATAACTGTCAAACTAAATTAATGTGTGCAAAATGTTTTAGAGTTTTAGGATATGTGTGAGATTTATGTGCAAAATAAATCAGCATCGTTTTTCAGTGAAGTGCCTCTTTAACTGTTGGACTTATGTTTTCTGCTCTGCTCAAAACACCTAAACATGATCTATACTTACTGCAGCATGTGTGGCATCTGTGGCACCAATGGCAGTATGATGTAATGGTGGGCATTCACACTGCTGCCCAGACATCATTTAGGTTTTTGGAGGAGTCCACAATGTCCACATTACAGCCGGCTCCTCTGACCATGGAAAAACAACGCTCTGTGTGTGTTGCACCATGGACTCTTGGAAAAACCTAAATGACATCTCAGCAGCTTTATGAATGCCCACCAATGTCGGTGTGTGAATGTGTGAGTGAATGGGTGAGTGTGAGGCATACGTTGTAAAGCGCTTTGGATAAAAGTGCTACATAAATGCAGTCCATTTACCATTTACCATTTGCACCTGTGTTTGTAGAGTCTGCACACCAACATTTTGTAACAATGCAGATGACTTCGCAGTGACAGCATTGCAATAGAGACAGAGCACAACGAGTCATACTCTGAAAACCACGCCCACGGAGGGGAAAACAATCGGTGCTGTAATATGCAACCAAGGGGGGAAACCTAACAAAATGCCTGTAACTAGCTAAAAACATGAAAATTCAGCATGTCAAAGGATTATTTTAGCACCCTGTGTCTACCAGAGAGCAAGGTATATTGACAAACAACCACAGGATGGACGAAAAGTAGTATTTATGGCAAAAATAGTTTAGAACTAAAATGAAGATGGTCAAGTTAGCTTTTAGAAAGCTAATGTTAGATGTTAGCAAGCTAATTAACTAAGAAACTTGCAAACATAACACTGTAGGCTATAGCTTTCTGATTTATCTTTTAATGCTTGCCATGACTACCGTGTTTTTAGGTTCAGAAGCTTATAAAAACTTCATTTGGAGCCGTTGTTCAGACACAGGGAGCGTCCCCCCCTTGGATCAGTTCATTTGGGCAGATGTGACCACAGAAATCACACTTGGATGCAGGACAAAACAAGCGCGCCGAGATCACCAAGAAATTGTGGTCTCGGCTCGCTTCCATTCGAACCCTGGAGTGGTTTGTTTGCAGTGAGAACGCAATCGATCCAACCAACCAAAACATCTGATGTGTGTGTATGTGGTGATACGCACCCATCAGAGCCCATCACATTGTTTTCTAGTCACAGTCTAACCGCAACAGCATCCCAGCATGCTAGCGCTTATCTGGCCCCACACAGATAATGTCATACAATTTCCCTATGCACTTAGGAGTTTACTCATATTTGCTGAAACTCATAACATGTAATGACACACCAAACACACCTACTTGATTGCTATACAGTCTGGTAAAAAATGCAAAAAAGAAAACTCACCCCAGCTTTGTAAAAATCAAATTTTATAGGTCCATCTGTAGTTAAAATGTTCTTCTCGTATTTTGTTCATTTAACAAATATATAAGGTATAACGCAATTAAACAAATTAGCCACACACTGCTGATGCTCCATGCATTTTTCCAGGGAAACAAAGAGGAAACGTTATCTCCCTGTTAAGTATATTTCCAGCAACTAATGAAAAACTGTCTGGAATATGTATACTCCATGTATACAATATGGCGCATTGCCACAGCTCATTGGCCACAATTGTAATTTAATGATAATCACCTGCTATCTGATTACAATCACCTGTTGTTTGCAACCAAGTCTGCAATGGAATACTATGAATAGAATGGCTTTAATCTACCCAATAAAGTAGGGGGAAAAATCTACCTGAGGCGAATCCTTCTGGTAAGATTTCTGACCAATGAGAGAAGAGTTTGCGCTTGCATGGCATTTATTTACAACTTTGGACCGCTTTTGAATGTTGAACACAAACAATCCAAGGGACAAATTGCAACAAATGCAGAATTTTAGCACCTGAATCGAAAAAAGCAAACGAACTACAGGTGTGAAAACACCCTTAGTTCTGGGTTCTTTACCCTGTTAGTAGTGCATCCCACCACACACCAGATTTTACGTATTTTTCTGTCTTTTGCTAGCTGACTGAAATGACAAGGAGTCACTGTCACACAATACAAAGTCAATGGACAGCAATAGAATGGTTTCCCCTCTGGTGTGGGCGGGAAGATGCTAGCTAGTGTAGATATTCCCAAACTGAAAAAATAATACATTGATATGGACAAAACTACTCAGCTAGCTCTCACGTGTTGACATTTCCTTTTTTTTCTGCCTATGGCGAAAATGAACAGTGTTTTCCTTTCCCGTTTACCAGTAATTTTGGCCGGGATACCGAATGTGGGGTTAATGAGGAAATTATGTTTCACCAAAGGATTTTATGTTTTGTTACGTTCCAATTTTTAAAAGCCAAATTGCTAATACTAAATGACCGGATGTTGCACCCCCGCCGTTTCGAAATTCTGCACTGATGCTGGTGACGTTCGGTGACCTGATCTGCAATGCTATGCTAGTTTTGGCTAGCAACTTTTCCTTTTTTTTTTTTTTAAACTACCACTTCAAAATTCTAAATCCCCTGCCTTATCAGAGAGAAAATGTTATATTAGAAGGCCTTGTTCACAGTAAAGAGCCTGTGTGAACCACAGACAAAGCTAGTTTAAAGATCCAGTACAATGTTTTTTTTAATTCAGTCATAAATTGCTTATTGTGGAATATTAAGGTCATGAGTATCTATCTTCAGTTTCAGATGTAGCATTTGATTTGTTATAACTGTTTTTGTGCACCCTCTTTGAGCACAGCCAACTCTCAGTAGGTTAAGGGGGTGTGGCCTTCTGTTCATTGAAAGGAGATGTCACGTTAGTATAATACATGAAGCTTTCAAATGTAAACAATTTCATCGGACCAGTATGATCGGTTGCTATGGGAGATTAACATTGGCTAACTGTGTTAGTAGGTGATAAATAAATTGTCACAGTTGCTGTGGATGTTTTGAACCACTAAAATCAACTAAATTGTAGCTAGCTAGTTTAATTACTTGTTTGTGGTCTATCTCAGTGATACCCAAACCTTTTCTTAAGGGACCCCTATTTTACCTTTGTATACAAACTGACGACCCCCACCACCACCGCACATACAATTACAAAAAGGGGAGAAAGTAGCCTACTTCTTTTGAAATATCTTTACATATATTTCATTATATTCATTGCATAAAAAACAATAACAGCACATTGCAGTGCAGTGAACTGTATAATGAACTGAAATAGTGAACTTAAATACCTGGTGTTGCTTCAGTTTGCAGGGTTTCATACTTTCATTCGCCAATTTCTCACTGCAAATGACACATTCAGTTCTAATTCTGTCCATTGCGTCCATGCATACAATATTAGGGTTGGGCGATATGACGAATACATCAGGGATCGTCGATGGGTTGAATCCATCGCAGGTTGAAATTCCCATGCAGATTTTTTGACGATTTAAATAACCTTGATTTTTGGTAATTTTATATGTAAAAATGCCTCTTCCTTGCACATGGTTTCACAGATGCTTTCATAGGTCTGTCTAGTTTGGGTGGTTTACCCCCTCCCCCGCACTGTTTTTACGAGCGTCAACGAGCTAACATTATCGTTGAGGTAGAAAAAAAGAAAAAAATATATTGATTTATGAGGTCAAGGTAGGAGTCTCTGTGAGCAGCCCCTTGTTTGCTAAGCAACTGTTCACTGGATTAATGATGGCGAAAATGATTCTACAAGGTCCTGGAAAGGTTTTAGATGAGGAGTGGTGACAATGGTAACTTTACTTGATGTTACTTGCAATCGATTTCGCGACATGACATTTGTTAGTTTACTAACGTGTTTAGTACTTGCGCTGCTACTACTAGTGACGGAGCAGAGAAACGGGCTGCTGGCACTATAGCCTGTATAGGCCGGTGGCCGGGCACACGCACATACATAGACGAATACGTCGGGGACCGCCAAAATACGTGATGACGATTGGTTGACAGAAGGATGTGCAATATCGCCCAACCATGCTCTATATCAGTGGTTCCCAACCAGCGGTCCCGACCCAAACTAGGGGTCGCCAAAGCTTCATATGGGGTCGCGAAGCCTTCTTGATTTTAAGGGTGTACGAATTTGTAGATATGAAAAATGGCCAAGCGTCAGGGAGAAGAGAATGCTGAATTTCTCAAAAAGAAAAAGAGGAATTACGTAGACAGTTATATTGAGCAGAGGATTGGATGACAGAAGGATGTGCACTATCGCCCAACCCTGGGCGATAGTGCACATCCTTCTGTCATCCAATCCTCATCACATATGCCAGCCACCGACCTATAGTCCCAGCAGCCTGTCCCCTCCCTCCCTCTCTCAGGCCTAGGAGTCTCTGCTCCGTTACTAGTAGCAGCGCGAAGACTAGACACGTTAGTAAGCTAACAAATGGAAAGTAGCTAAATCAATTGCCAGTGACATGAAGTAGACATACCATTATCTAAAACCTCTCCAGGAGCTTGTAGAATCATTTTCGCCGTCATTAATGCAGTAAACAGTTGCGTAGCAAGCAAGGAGCTGCTTGACAGAGACTCCTAGCTTGACCTCATAAGTTAACACTTTTTCTTTTTCTACCGCAACGATAACGTTAGCTCTTTGACACTCGTCAAAACAGTGCGGGGGAGGGGGTAAACCACCCAAACAGGCCCATGAAAGCATCAGTAAAACCATGTGCAAGGAAGAGGCATTTTACATATGAAATTAACAAAAGTCAAGGTTATTTAAATCGTCATAAAATTGGCATGGGAATTTCAACCATCCATCAACACTCCCCGATGTATTCGTCGTCAGTTTGTACACAAAGGTAAAATAGGGGTCCCTTAAGAAAAAGGTTGGGAACCACTGCTCTTTATAACTGTCTTGGTAATTCCTCGTTTGTTGTTGAGAAATTCAGCATTCTCTTGTCCCTGACACTTGGCCATTTCCCATCAGCTCTTTGTTTTTAGCCGGCTTGCTCTGCAAGCTTAGCTGTGTGATTACTGCTGGTGGTCACGTCTACACGCGCCCTTATACCTCGCCAGATTTTTATTTTTATTTTTTATAGGCTATCTTTATTTATTTATTTTCTAAATAAAGATAAAACCTCTCAAATAACCCTTACAATTTTTATATAATAATTAATTACAATTGTTAGTTGTCTTCTTCACAGAAATTAACTAAATGCTGCGCCATGTATATTTTATATTTTATATTTGCCCCATTTTATATACAAATTCGTACACCCTTAAAATTAAAATCAGCTTTGGAGCTTTGGCGACCCCTCGTGGTGGTCAGAACCCCAGGTTGGGAACCACAGGTCTAGCTAGCCGATATCCTTTATAACTACTGAGAACTGACAGACTGACTGATGGGCCAATCAGGTAACCAGGTGGTACATTATGTAATATCAGTCAGGAAGCAGATTGGATATCTGAAATGGCTTGATTTTGTTGATATACAGGGGGATATAGGTCAAAGGGCTTTAGTCATCATTTTCACAACAACAGTTTTAACATTTTGGGTTATGTTATGTCAACATACCTTCTGTAAAAAAATGCAATGACATTGAAAAACATGGTTTTTATTGTACTGAGTCTTTAATAACCCATTCATTTCCTCATGCCGAAGGACCCGCCCTCCCTTATTTGGGGCGGGGAAAATTACGACATTTGTGAGAGGTCTGTCGGTAACTGTCATTGCTATAGGTGACAGAATGTGTACTCCGTTCTTCGAGCCACATTGACTGCAAGAACTATGTATGACCTGGTGTTCATAGAGACCATGCATGCCATCAGTGATGTGAATACCACAAACACTGAAATAAAATATGAATCAGCTTTTACTTAGTCACTCAGTCACTCACTCACCTAGAGGACATTAGGCTGGCTCTCAGGTCTATTAAAAACTTAAATCTTAGCTGGACTAAATGGTGTTGCAAAACTGCTTTTGAGTAAAAGAACATTATTTGTATGCATCTCCTGATCATAGAATTAAAATCAAATGTTATTTTTCCAGCCTTTATGCTCATCTTTACCAATGTCAATCTAGAAGACACTGCCTATGGTATAGGCAATGCAATGATTTTCATATAGGCCTACATTATTTGCGTGATCAATATGAGCATGAAGGATGAAAAATAAATGTGTTGCCTATTATGTGAACTCAGTCTTTTCTGCTGCGTGTTGTCCCAGCTGCTTAAACGGTGCTGCAAGCATGCTCTGTATGCCCCGTGTGATGTTATTTAGGTTCCTGCCATGTGGACACTCCGCATGTCAGACACATCTGAGGGGAGATTACCACTGACCTCCCTGGTCTTGCTACTTGTCATTTTTTCCAGGGTGGGTACAGTTAATCTCCATGGTATAGAAGTGGATGATATGTGCTGAGTGTGTATGTTTGGCAATGTGCCTCGAAACAGCGGAGCTTATATAGGCTTGCATGTCAGACCACATACGTGTCCATTTATTTATTTACCATCAGTGGCACATAGCAACTGGTTCTGCCACTTGACACATGCGTCTGGACAATCATAGCCTGCCAACAGCCCATGAGCTGCACAGCAGTATCACTATTCTTCTTTCTTTGAGGGACAAAGAGTCCCACAGAACAGAATGTCCCAACCAGAGTTAGAGTGCACCATTTGGTATCAGAGTCAAAGCCTGTGAAAATCACCAGAGTGTATAAACTTTACTGTGCTCACTGGTTCAAACATATAGTAGCCTACTGTACTACATTCAATGTGGGTTTTTTTTATGTGGTTTTTTTATTGCAAACAATGACATTTTATTTATTTATTTTTTATTTGACCTTTATTTAAGCAGATAAAATGCTTGAAATCAAGGATCTCTTTTACGAGCAAGACCTGACCAAAATGGCAGGTTTACTTTCACATAAACACATTCCGTAATAATTTCCTCAGTGTGTGTTCATAACCCATGTTAGAAACATCTTGTATTGCTTCCATGTTAGTGTCACACATGCTTATAATTTTGACAGGAGATAACTTTACAGGAAATGCAGTTCTGAAATTCCTGTCCCTTCATGATCAAAATAACTTCAAACTGTACACACCTGGTTGATGGCAAACAACCACTCCTTACAGTATGTTTCATTAATAACCCAGATAGTTTGTTCTAGGCCTGTCCCCTCTCTGCTGACCAAGACTTTGTTAGTCGATTAGTCATTTTCCTTATGCTGTTTTTCATGCTGAATGAGTTATATTCTGAAGAAAAAGAAAAAGATCTCAAGTGGCACAAAATTTAAAGAGGTCCTTCTGCATGATTGCATGTATGAAACTATTTTACAGATTTGTCTATTAAATCAACTAATCTATTAGTCAGCAAAGTTCTATGATTATTAGTCTACTAAGAATCTCATCTGGTGAGGACAACCCTAGTTTGTTCATTGAGTTGAAACAAGCCGCACATTCCCTGTCTAAATCTGCTGAGTAGACTTGCTGGAGTCATATCTCAGCAGGCGCTAAATGTCTGATGGGGGTGGTGGGCTAGGGTTATCATAGCATCCTAAGCTAGGAATGTATAGGAGGATATTACAATTGTTGAGCAACTGTGCCGGGGTGGGCTTTTCAATTTTAATTCCATATGTGTGGTGGGCTGGCCTTACTTGAGTGGCCATTCCTGACCACCCTAAAAATAACTTGTCTGGTGGGGTTAGAGACATAGAGGGGGGCATTGGGAAGGTTTATAAAGCCAAGAGTCAAGAAGCCTCCACTCCACTCGCCTTCACGGTCCAGTGAAAAGGGGAGAAACCACCACTGCGACCCACTGATACCATGACTGAGCGACGCATCCCTTTCACCATGCTGCGTGAGCCCGTCTTTGACCCCTTCCGCAACTGGCACCACGGTAGCAGGCTTTTCGACCAGTCCTTTGGCATGCCAGCCATCCCCGATGAGTGGTCCCACTTTCCTGGCACCCACTGGCCTGGCTACATGCGTCCCCCAGGCTCCTCAGTGGATGGAGGCTTCTACTTCCCCTCCCTGCTGGGCAACCCCTATGCCCGCATGATGAGCCGCCAGCTCAGCAGTGGCTTGTCTGAGATGAGGCAGTCTCACGACCAGTGGAGGGTGAGCCTGGATGTCAACCAGTTTGCCCCTGAGGAGCTGAGTGTCAAGACCAAGGATGGAGTCATTGAGATCTCTGGTAAGTTGTTAAGACTATCTCTGATCTAAGAATATACTGGTACGGTACTCTAGAACAGGGCTTACAAGGTTGTTATTCTAATGCACTATCTGTGTAGTACTTGTTTCATAGGAGTAAAAACAAGGGACTGGATATATTAGGAATGATGATCAAGAAAAGCAAGCAGAACTGCAAAACTGATGACAATAATCTTGCACATCTCATCTTAAACATCTCATCTTGCACGTCTCACCTTAAACATCTCATCTTAAACGTCTTCTGGCTTTTTCTACAGGAAAACATGAGGAGAGACGCGACGAGCATGGCTTTGTGTCCAGAAACTTCACCAGGAAGTACACGTAAGTGATAGATAGATAGATAGATAGATAGATAGATAGGTAAATATCAAAAGCATATCAGGAAACATTAGGCAGTGACAGCTTCCAAAGGTTCTGCCACATCCTAACTAACCCTGTGCTGTCTTGTCTCCTAATTGCAGAATGCCCCCTGGTGTGGACTGTGAGAAGCTGACCTCATCTCTGTCCCCCGAGGGTGTGTTGACAGTGGAGGCTCCTCTGTCTGAGCGTTCCATGGCAGTCCTCAAGAAGTAATCTGCCCCCACCAGTGATTCTTCATAGTGTTAGAAGTATGTAGATATCAGGTCTCTTGCAATTCATCATCCATAGCCTCAGTGCCTTATTTGGTACTTCGGGTTGCATTGTCAGCCTGCGCTTTTGTACCCGTGCCTATGATAGCAAACATCTGGAAAATAACCTTTTTTTTTATATATAAGGATATTTCAAGAACTCATTCTTTATTTCTTTAGCTTGTTCTGTACTTTCTGACTACTCTCAAATGCTGGCAGTGATAAGTTTGAAAGCAAGTTTCACTTTTTGAATAGCAGGGATTCAACAAGCAAACCGCACCAAAGCAGCCAGTCACAGCACAGAGTGGTCAGCATACAGAACATCCTCATTGTATGTTGTCCAGCACAGGGGAGAGGGCTGTTTCTGAGTTGTGTGTATGGGAGTGTGGCGATAATAAAGATACAAAGAAAAAACATTTCCTTGTTAATTTCTTTCTCCATTAATAATGCAGCAGCTGCATATTCTTTTTCAAATGGTGTAAACTATAACCATGTGTCCTGTCTCTGACCACCTATACGAGAACAGGGGAGGGGAGAACAGAGCAATAGTGATACAGCAGAGCTATAGTAGGCCTGCAGCACTCACTGTTGCATGCAGTAAAACATGGGACATCTACAATGGCTACACATGTGTATTCAGTCTTCTAGAATCATTATTCTCTTTTAGAACAGGTGAGCTAAGCCCCATTGGTGTTGGATGATGAACACGTGAGTTTTATTGACACCACTTCATCAAACACTGAATACTGAGAATGGGAAGAACCTTTATGATTTGGTATCAGTTCCCAGAGACCATCTCGTCATAACAGGGAGGTCCCAGTTTCAATCCCCTGTGACAGCCAATGTGCCAGTACCTCTTGAGGTGCACGTGAGTGAGACACTGAAGCCCTGTCTGTTAATCTGCTCCAGGGATGCCACAAATGGCTGACCCTGTACTCTGATCCCCCTGGTGAAATAAATCTGTACAGTACATGTACAGTAAGTTGTAGTGTTGCAACAGTGTTCTCCATCGGTCTCGAGACCAGTTCCCCTCGTCTCGGTCTCGGACCCCATTTGTTTTGGTCTCGTCTTGGTTTTGTCTTCATCTGGATTTTCTTTGAGCTAAGTAAAACTTAGTTTGATGATATAACAATAGATTAAAAACACTCATATAAAGATTAAGACCATTCAATTATAATCCCTTACCCGCCAAAGACTGCATCATTACAAATAAAAATGAAAGAAGAAATTATATTCTTGATCACAGAAAAGATTTGATTTGTTCAGTCCTTTCACATATGGGCTATAGTAGCAAGCAACCACACTTCCACTCCTGCACCTATACTAAACTGGCGACGGAATGCACATGGGCTGAGGTCCCCCTAAATAGAATCAGGTGATATTACTGTCTACACTATGTCAAATGCATTGTATACCAGAATGTTTTATGACAAGGTGTAGCTAAAGATAGTTCCTTAAAACCTTCAGCTGAACATTGCAGTACTTCTGATGAATAATACAAAGTCTAAATGTAAGTTTGAATAATTCATTTTTGCAGCAGTCATGCATAACAGCTACTGAATCTTTGTACTTGTAGATGTGTCAGTATCTCTTCTTTGTCTCCTCCCAGGTCTATATGAAAAATGAAATGATATTTGAACATAAAAAAACAACAACAGTGGATCAAATAGAATTCTATATTTTAACAACAACACTGTGTTACACAGAACAGTCTTTGCATTATCTTGCATGTCTTCTGTTCTTCTCACTCACCCTGGTAACCAGCTGGCTTAGAGAGGAGGAAACCTCAAATACACAATCTGAGCAAAGCAACTTTTAACTGTGAAGTAACTAGTGATTATGCTGTTGTATTCCCTAGAAAAACGTCAAATTCCATCCTCAGTACAGACCTCAGCCACCCACTATGTGTCCTCATGTACTGTGTTTCACGTGAAGGAATGTGATGCTGGCCTGCTGAGGTGGGGTAGTAAAGATGAGTCTGCAGTATAAATAACACCACTGTAAATCAGTGAGGAAGGTGGGAGGTGGTATCCTAATAAGAATGAAGGACTCTCATGCAAAGATATGTTGATCTTCAGTCGTCTATACAGTGTCGTAGTTTCTGTAGTGGTGAGCCTGTCACATTGATGTCCCAAGTCTACTCACTGTCTACTCACTGGCTGCAGGGATGCAGCCTATTTATAGAGCTGCCTCTGTTCTCTGCTTCTACAGCCCTTCTCTCTCTTTCTCTTGCTCTCTCCTTCTCTCTCTCTTTCTCTCCCTCTAATGGGTTGGTATTTTTGGAGCAGCACATCTATTATCTTTTAGACATCTTTGAGGTGCAGATCGTACTGAGTCACCATTCGTACCTCAAAGTTCTGTATCCAATATATCATCTATTTTTCAATGTATCAGACATGCTCTGTAGTGGTAGTGGTTGATATTATCATCTTATATCTGCTATCAGTGCTGAGGAAGAGAGTTGACATCACATACTGTATGTCCACACCAAGAGCCAGTGTCCGAGGGCAGTACACTACTCAGTGACACAAGTCAGGATTTGCCATACATCTATGGCTCCATTTGGCTTATATTCAACAGTCATACTTTCCTTGATGCAAAATGTTTTATTATTATTATTATTGTTATTATTATTATTAGTAGTAGTAGAGGTAGTATTAACAATAATAATAATAATAATAATAATCCCCTCCTGATCTATCAAAGGTTGTTTATTCATTCTGTTTTGGAATTTGAAGGCACATTTTCTCAGGGTTGGAGAGATGACATTGAAAGATTTAATTACTTGTGAGTGAGACCTCCAGAGGCCTGCTATAGTCATTCTCCTCCCCATCATCTGCTGCCATCCAGTGTACATCCACGGAGCTGCCACGACTGTCCCAGAGCACTTGACCAATCTAACAGCCTCTAGTGGGGCTGATGAATGAGTACATCAGTAACTAAACGCCGACCCACTGGCTCAGTGAGAAACAACTAGGGGGGGTCTAAATGCCCTTTAGTGCAGAAATCTGTAGACGGCAATGCATCAACACTTTATATGGTACTGAATGTCAGTAGGCTGCATTGAAGCTCAGATCTTGTTATGAGCATTTGACAGGAAGCCTTGATCTCATTTCTGCTGAACTGACAGACAGACAGACAGACTGCCTAACTAACTAACTAACCAACTAAACTTACATGCAAACTTCATCTTCAAAAAGACATGCACGTTGATTGGCCAAGACCATGATTCAGCAATATAAAAAATAAAGTAATTATTTGACATTTCAGAGCCAGGAAAAATTTTATTACTTTAGGGACTAAAGCAAGACAAACATGGCCACATGAAATTGTATTTGGCAAGCCTTGTTCATCTTGAGAAGAACATCATGTATCACCTTCAAGATGTGCCAGGTATGCAAAAATGATTTTGTATAACTCATCTCCTACGTAGAGGACAAAATCGATGCTTGTAATTGTTAACCTAGTTGTTTTGATTGATCATCAGGACACTCCTCATGATGGCGGCTGAAAGCTGCATTGGTGCTGTTCCAGAATGTCCCATAAATGCTCAAAGGAGATCATATCTCTGTTTGCTGGGAGTGCTCTGACATAATGGGTAACATTATTATCATGGTCAAATGACTTGGTCGCTACTCGTCCACCATTCTCATCCTGCAATACACTGCATCTATCAGAAAAGAAAATGCACTATGTAAAGAAGGTGTTGAATTGCTGATGAGCTGTGATGAATTGTTTTGTTAGTAGTGATTAGACTATGTCTGTGCTGTGCCCTAAGGGATGACCGGAACTAAAACATCCCAGGAAATGCACACACACTGTAACATAGCCTGTAGATGTCACCTCTAAAACATCCTCTATGCTGAGGGAGCTTTGATCAATGGTCACGCACTAGCTGACAATGTCATTGCATTCTAGCTAATCAGATAACCCACAGGGCCAAATACAAATACGCATAGCTTCTATTGCTTTTCTTAGGTTAGTATTTTTATGAACCTGAGATGCTGTTTTGAAGAGGTTGTGTTGTGTCAAGTAAAAAAATTTAAAATATAAAAAAGAATAAAAAATCACAGACATAAGGAATGGCATATTAAACATGAATGATCATGAAAATCCCTATTGCATTTTACTGTCATTGTCATGTATGGATTTCTTCTTACTGTCATCTGAAAATAGTTTTAGATTGAATTTGTAAATAAAGATTCATATACAATCTTACCAGTAGGCCTAATGCACAGTATGTGTCTGTTGTTACATAATTGTCATCATGTAATAATCATGCAATAATGAAAATTATAAGCTAATTTCAGTGTTCCTGAATTGCAGTAGTATTGCATTAAAACATAGGATGGAAGACAGGTCCGTGCTGAATTGCAATGCTATGTTGCTTGAGCTTTCATCTTTTTTGCAGGATGCAATAGGTGTGTGAGCAGTGCAGCAAGGAGCTGGGCTAATAGTGGGATACTTACCATAGCCCTAGCAACAAGAATTGGATTGGTGGTTGGGGAGATTGAGCCTATCAGCTATTGGCTGGCATGGAGGACTGTTCAAAGCACAGAAATTCATCTCATGAAAGCTTCAGTGCAGCAAGCTGCAGCAAAAGGCTGCAGTGTTGGGCTGGGAGACACATCATCCTGCCACTTTAACTTATCAATCACTGTAGGGTGCTGCTCCCCATTTGAAACTGACGTGCTTAATTAAGAGGAAGAGATAACACGGCTCAGCTTTGTGTGTAGTAATACAATACAGACATGCTCAGAGCATTCATATGATAGAAAGTCCTTTTCCATTGTTCACTAAGCAATATGGTTTTGATTTCTTTATTTTTTACTACTGGTGAGTTTGCTACCCACTATATGGTCAAAAAAGCTGATGTAATTTGTGGCGATATTCTTTGATCAGTCTTCTCATTTATTTTTAAAATGACTAGTAAAGCATCTTTATCAAATCTACCATGTAAAATTAGCTGGCAGCATCTGTTCTGCAATGCAGCTATAGACTGGGAATCTTGCACACACAGCTGCAGACATTGACACGCACGCTCACACACACACACAAGCACGTACACTGTGTATGTGACCCAAAAAGGGGTTACGTAAGGTTATATTGCATTCCTCTGTCATTATGTGCAAGAGTCTCTACACTTGTACAGCACTTGCCTCTAGACAGTCTAAAAAAACTGGTGAAGAATCTTCTGTGTAGCTATGCGCTAACTGAATGAAAAGGAATGAGCTATGGCATTTTTTTGCTATGATTGTTAATGGCCACAATTAAAAAGAAATGAAAAATATAGTATAATACTGATAAACAAATAACTTTAATGGGCAACAGATGGCAACCAAAATCTTTCAAAACATACAATATGTATCCCACTTTCAGCTATTTCTTGCTTCCCCTTGTACATTATAGTACTTGATTAGCTATTTTCCAGTAAACCAGTTCCTCAAAATCAAATACCTTACACTAAATATTCTGTTCTATAAAACTTGGTGCCAACGTCATATTTATGGATTAATTCAGTTGCTGATTTCCCAATCTAAGTGTAGTTTTCTTTCCCCTTTTTTTCTATTTGTACCTTTTAATGCTGAAGAAACAAAGATCAGTGTCAAACATAATGAAGATTAAAAAAACAACAACTAAACAAACAGAAAATCAGAGCAAAAAAATAAACAAACATAAATTAAACAAGGAACACAATGCATGTATTCTTGTCAATGAATGAAATGCTCCTGACACAGTATTCAAAATATATCCAAAACAAAATAATTGTTCTCAGTTTCTTCCAATTAAAACACATAACTATAAAAATGTCTTTCTATTATCTACTACACTGATATGACTTTTGATAAGCAGCATGAGTTTTGGGTGCACAATGGGCAGAATGGCATTAGGCTTAAGGTCTTAATCCAAAAAGCCGCCAAGATGATCACCTTCTTACCATGTTTAAAACATATCAGGCAAATGGGACGTACAGTGTGAGCTTTTAGAGGTTGTGTCATGACATTATGATTAGCAAATGCTTTGAAAAATATTAACAAGGTTATGTGACTGACCTTAAGGCTTGATAAGCTCTCTTGAGCTGCAGTATCACATTTGAAAGAAAAAATAACGTCCCAACGACTGTCATCCTGATAATATATGAATCCAATAATCTATAGAACTAGCAGCAATATGGAGATGAATCCTCTTAGCAGCTTCCTGTCCTCATAAGCAGCTCCCTATCTAAGATTTGCTCAAAAGGTGAGTTGTCAACACTCCAATTTGTGTTGAATTGCCTATGATGTGATTTGTGCATTACTGTTGAACATTCATATAGGAACTGTACTGTAGAGAGATAAGTACCCACACATTTTGAAAATGAGGATCCATCAAAGGGAGACTATTACATCTTGCACACATGCATGTAGAAACTAAAAAACTGGAAGATCCTCTCTCATAAAACAAGTTCATTTACAAATTAGGCGTGTTAAAATAATGATACAGGCACAAAAACTGGACTAAGGGCACATACTGTACTTGGGGCACAAAACAAAAGTTTATAACATTTTCTCTGAAGTACTTTTCTTTTAAAGCAAATTTACTTATGGGTGACACAACAATACACTAGACCACCACGAAAATGGTGCATTTATAATTTAGTCATATTATTTTTTATTATCATAGCTATTATTTAGGTTCTTGTGCAACTGCTACATAATGACTCACATTCAAGATATTTTGTCACTCAGGAACAGCTAAAAGGTATAAAAACAAACAAACAAACAAAAAATGTATACTGTCAGAAATAAAATATGGTCCATGTTGTGAATTCTCAACAGAAACATTGATTCTGAAAACGTCACCATTATTAAAACTGGATAGCATGACAGAAAAAGTACTCAAATACTGTTCAAAGAACAAAGTATATCATAATCATACTTCAATGTGACAAACACCAGCCGGCAAGATTAAGTGATCACTGGTGTGTTTTTATCTTCCTTTTTTTCTTTCATTAACAAATTAAATACACATATTGCATGTCACTATAGCAACGCCCATTACAGGTCAATTTTTACGATCACCATTTTGGTATAGCAAATCAAAACAAGAACAAAACAAAAAAATAAATTAGAAATTAGAAATTAACATCAGACAAAGCCTGTTTTCTCAATCATATGAATACTTAACACCCACAGTATAAGTTAATAAAGTCAAGCTACTGTATATAAATACATCACCAGCATGCACAATATTGAATAATCGATATTATTGTTGTCATCATCTTACACTGAAGAAACAGTATAGTAGGCAAGTGCATTTAATAAAACAAACACAGAAGTAAACCACAAACTCTGAAGCTGCTTTTAGTTTTTTTTTTTCTGTTTTATATTGTTAAGTCTCTGCCTTTAGTAATCTTCACCACCAAAATAATCTATGGTTCCAGTGACAGAGTAGAAGAGACTATTCTGTGAAATGCCAAATACACTTTAGAGAGAAAGAGGGAAATTAGCAATTGTTTTTCTCTATTCTTCATTTTTTACATCCATATATATTCTAATTTAATACAACTTTCAATAAGTTGGGGAAATTCATCTGCTAAAACCTTCTTTTGTATAATGCGATTAATATCAACAGCTTTTTAGGGCCCTTTCTGATATAGACTAGTACTGGAACCAATGCAGACTTGTGAGGCATTCTCATTCAAGTGTTTTCTTTCTCAAGTGTCTCAAATGCATCTCTATCACGCAAAAACCTAACTAAGCAGCTTCCCTTGATACAACAAGATCAGTCCCTATGCCAGTGTGAGGCTGCCATTTCAATCCAACAACGGCCACTTCAGGCTGATTGACTGACATATCAGTGGTTTTGGCAAATGTCAAAGAGGAAATCAAGAAGACGGAGGCCCTTTCAACTGTATATATATTTCTATATATATTTAAACTAAGATTTAACCTCCACTCTCACCTCTCTTTTGATTCTTTTCTTTTAACACATGGAAAAATAAAGAACTGCTGCTGCGGTAGTATCATCGGCAAAAGCGGCTGCCAAAGTCCACCGGCCCTTCATATTTTTTCGAAGTGTGGTTTCTCTTTAATTGTTGCCCTCCCCTCCCTCGTCATCCTGCTGGTCGCTTGTCCACAGTGTCAAGTTGTCTCGCAGCAGCTGCATGATGAGAGTGGAGTCTTTGTAGGAGTCCTCGTTCAGGGTGTCAAGCTCGGCGATGGCGTCGTCGAAGGCGGTCTTGGCCAGGTGGCAGGCCTGCTCCGGGGCATTCTGGATCTCGTAGTAAAACACAGAGTAGTTGAGAGCTAAGCCCAGGCGGATGGGGTGGGTGGGCTGCATGTGCTCCTTGCTGATCTCGTGGGCCTCGCTGTAGGACTTCTCTGAGGACTCCACCACCGTGGCCCTCTTCTCGCCCGTGGCCACCTCGGCCAGGTAGCGGTAGTAGTCGCCCTTCATCTTCAGGTAGAACACCTTGCTCTCGTGCTGCGTCTCGTTGCAGTTCTTGATCAGGAAGTTATCTAGAAGGTTGAGCACGTCCTGGCACACGGCCTCCAGCTCCTTCTCGATCTTCTCCCTGTAGGCCCTCACCATCTCGATCTTCTTCTCGTTGCCGTCAGCGGAGGTCTTCTGCTCAATGCTGGAGATCACGCTCCACGAGGAGCGACGGGCTCCCACAACATTCTTATAGGCCACGGACAACAGGTTCCTCTCCTCATTGGACAGGGCCTCGTTCAGCTCTGTCACCTAAAGGAGGGGGAAGAGAGGTGATTGGTCACTCATTACAGACCACAAGCCTTTATCAACTACGTCTTACAGCATGTGCAATTGTCAATATCAGAACATAAACACCCTGTCTGTCTGTCGTAGATATGTGTTTACATGATACAAATACAACTGCATGCGCAGCACCGTGCATAGAATTATAGATGAGCAAGATTCCATTTGTCATGTGCCATTCCCAGTTTCCATGGCAATCGGTTAATTTAGTGCACCAGTAGCTCCAGCTGCCACGTGGACAGCTAATGCTAACTAGTGAGGAGCCATATTCAAGATACTCAGAGAGTGGGGGTTGGGGATGGGAGGGTGTAGGAGGTCTCGAGATGTCTAAAATGTTCCCACGAGCACTCCAGGGCAGCTGCACTGTAAGTGAAGACGATCATGGCACAGGCAGTTCACGTGTCCCAGTGACCTTTTCTGTGGCTCAAACTGACCTTTTCACCTGTCTAAAACAGCATGTCATTACATCACACTGATCATGGTTTTTTTGTTTGTTTTGTTTTTAATTATCTGTAAAGATGCAACAATAAAACCTCAACATTCAGATTGTACATGTACTGTAGTAAAAATAAAATAAAATAAAGAAACTTCCTGGATTTAATTATCCTAATTACAGTACAGAGGGATTTAATTAAATCTCACCTAAAATTGTCTGTTAACTGTATGCTCTAGCCTTCCCAAATCAAATGAACTGTCACATTAAGTTTTATAAGACAGAGAAATGCATAATGCATGAAGAGTCAAAATATCCCATCATTAATTAGCAATAATAATTAGACCACCTTGCATCCAAACACTTATCTAAACAAATGAATAACTGCAAAAGTAATTTCATTGTCAAGAAACAAAGAGTGGGTTATGGTTCAAAATAGGCTCCATCTTAACAGAAAATATAGGTTATGATTGACCCTTTATTTAACACTTCTCTCATCAGTGAACTAACATTGCGTCTTTCGCCTGAGTTGTGGCATTCGTTTCCCAGGCAGAGAAGCACAAAGATGGCGTAGTGTAGGTGACGTCACTGCCACTAAGTACAAGGAAAAGAGGGCATATCCTACACAACTGGAAGTTGTCCTACCCCTTCAGACCTTGATACAAACCTATTGATCACACACAATTAGAAATTCTGTGTGGCATTAGGAATATATGGATTATACAACTAATTAGCCATAAGTTTACTGAACAGTATCCAGTGCTTTCAAAAGAAACAAGTAGGTCACCATCACAAATGTCATCAAATGATGTTGGGAAAAGCCTGTTAATATGTCTGCTTTATAACTATGCTAATGCAAACAAAACTTCACTGAGATGCATAACACTGACCTGAATACCTAATAGCTGGGGGGAGGGGGAGGGGGGGGACATTATGTGGGCTGCATTGCTTGGCAAAGTTAATAGACATTGAAAAACATAAAATGTAATGATAATAGCAATCCATGCCATCACTCAAACTCTACTAAAATAAATAAAACTACATTTGAATGAGGATAATGACCAGGAAACTATATAAGGCAATGCAGATAAGAATGATCAATATAAATGTGTCATGAGGTTTACAATGTTGACCAGATTTATGAAAATGTCATCGCTTTTTGTTGTCATCAAGTGAACCTTGGCTGCAGTGGCAAGGGATTTCCCTTCGCAAAGGGAGTGAGAGTACACACCCCTGCAAAAAGGCCTAGTTTGGACTGCACTGACATGGCAGATTGTTTAAAGGGAAAGGAATCCCTTCATACACACACCATGTCATCTCTTGCAACCAGAGACCTTCCGTGATAAATTATCTACAGAGGCTGCTCCTTTGGTTATAATGAGAATTTAGGCAAATGTTCTTTGATTAAAGAGGGCCTCATGATTTTGACCTATTCCAGTTCATATAGGCCTTAAAAGACAACTAGGCTGCTGGTAGTTCTGCTTAGAGGCAGTGTGACAAAGCATTTTTTTTCACAGATTAAACCCATCAGTAGGGATCCACTTTGAAAGATATTCTTCAAATCAGTTTTAGTGGCCAAAAAAAGACAATGGTTTGACCCTCAACACAGGCCAGGCACTTCTGAGAAGTCATACAAGGTGGCCCAACCACTCCATCATACATGGGTCTCTGGCAAATATTCAAATACATTTCAGGATTATTTATCAGAATTGTATCAAAATGCTATGGACATGTAAAGAGGAATTTTCCTGAACTCAGAAAGGACACACACTTAACATGCACAGAATGAGACAAGGGTCTATACAGAATATTTTTTAAAGCTCCAAATAACATTGTACAAGAGAAGAAAACACAAAGCCCACTACCAAATCTGATCATATTGACTCACTGCAATATGACAAAGAATATTCTAGAGAGATTCTACTGCCTCCTACGTTTGTTTAGTGTAAAGAGCTGATACTGTGCTCTTTCTGATCCATTCAAAATGCTGGTATAAAGAAAGATTGTAATTAGCCCTATAAAATATTTGTGTATTTAAAAAAGTATTCGCGTTATGTAAATTATTTTGCTTATAGTTGATAAGATAAAATGGTTGGCACCAATAGGATTGTCGAGCAACCTCACATGGCTCTCTCTATGTATTCAGCATATAAGGTACAGAAAAATAGAGCAAATGCAATAAAATAGAGATCAAAAGAGCAATTTAATATGTAATCTATTATTTTGACCGAGAGATGTTAGGCCTATGCCATGCAGTTCATTGTAATATTCCTTCATTGTACTCTATGGGCAAGGGAAAGGCACCGCCCAAGGAGCAGGCGATCCACATTTAGTATCTGTTCTAACCAGTGATAATGATGAATTAGCTAAAAAGCTGTGGATAACCTATATTATCATATATTATATTTTTGTATGATGTTGTATTGAAGTGTAGATATGTCGTTACATATGTAGCCTAATCCCAGAATTGTTGGCAAAAGACCACTGAATAAAATAGCAACGTTACACAAATTAGGATAGTGGACAGTATTTCTGTGTGAACACAGACACATTAAGCAATAGCATGAAGATGTCCAATGGCTGAATTTTGAGGTATTCATATTCAAAATGCCATGATTCTGCAATAGACTTACCGATTTCATTGCAGCTGCCATATCATCATATCTTTCAGCCTGTTCAGCCAACCTGGCTTTCTGCACCAGCTGCTCGCGATCAACCATTTTTTATTTGGTTGGTTTTAACGTTATTCTGGATTTAGGGGTAAAATGATTGATATTTTACTCGCAATGCAGTGAAATTGTACGCGAACCTAAAGCTGCAGCTGTTCCCTGCTGTCTGTGCTCGTGCCGACGGGACACCCTTTCCCCCCTCCTCACACTTTCCCTCGGCTGCGTCATCACTCAGAAAGGTGGGTGTCTCGCTAATGATGTAACTCTCCATACATGGGAACCAGGGACCCTGCATATAGGGATGATAGCATGATAGTTTTCTCTCTGGGCAATGGCTTCATGGGAAATTGAGTTGCATTTCCTACTTGTGCTGCACTGTGTTATGTTACCAAGGCTTCCTTACATTTCCACTAGAGGAATTGCTGAGCTGCCTGCCCTGCAGCTGTTTTTGAGTCTGGGTGCATGTCCACTACCTTAAGCTACTTAATGTGGTTGTGTGTGATATGACCTACAGAGCCTAATAAAGGCTTTTACTCTATTATGGCAACATGATAGCCTAAGCCTAATGTCAAAAAGATATTGTTATAGGCAACTGAAATAGCCAGAATAGTAATAGTAAATCTGAAGGGTGACTGTCTTTGCTCCCACAGCTCCAATTCCTAATGTCTCTAACCAACATGTTTGAATTAATATATTTCCACTTAATAACTTACAATATATTCTTAATTACAGCATAATCAAGTTTACAAGCTATAGACTAACTCTCTTGTTGTTCCTGGACACCTATCTAACATCAATAAAGCATTATCTTGCTTTCAAGGCCATGGTGTGCGATGAAAAGGGCGAGCTCTACTGGAAAGAAATGATTTCTACAGCTGTTTTATCACTGGTGGTAGCTGGTCTCCTGAGTAGGCTACAGTGGAGCATCTACAACTGTGCTGGTTATGTTGACTTCTCAAAGGCACGATGTATGTATTGTATTGTAAGCCATGCCACACATTGAGAACCTTTAGTGAGTATTGCAGTCTCTCTAAGTTAGTGTAGTTTCTGGGACTTGCACGCAAGCTGAGCTGTACAAATCCTAATTGTGTGGGGAAGCTTGTCAGATTACTCATGACCCCCCTCTTCTGGCATGAAATGGTAACACAAATACTAATATATGAATCATCATGTTCTCTGTGCAGTCCAGGCTTTTGAAAATTAGACAGGCCCTATTTCATCATACAGTATATCTTTATGCAGAAATAACAGTCATTCATCAGCTTTACTTTGACTTTATTCTTAGTTGCTGTGTAAGCTACTGTGAAAATAAAAAGGGCAAGAGTTTAAGTGATGAAGAGGCATCTATGTTCTCTGAGAGTGGGTATGAGCTTGCAGCAAACAGAGTTTAAACTCTCCTTTAGTGTCAGTTTCCAATCATCGGTAGATCTATAAAGAGACTTCAATGAGGAATAAAGCATTTCAAACATAAAATGGTTCCCAGCAAACATTATGAAGTCCATCGGCCGTCGTTAGGCTGTTGAGCCATGACGTCCAAACAAAGGCAGAAAAAGACATCAACATCAAAGATTTTCTGATGTCAGTTTAAAGGGGACATGTTATGGAAAATGGGTTTTGTTTGAATTTTGTGGAAAATTCAGTAGTCTGAAATGTTACCTATGGAAAATTGGCATAGGTACTCCTTGCCCTTTGGCCAGGGTTTGAAGTCTTTGAAGACTTTTAGGATTAACAAACCTGAAAGTTGGTCAGAATTATTGCCCTGAGTGATGTAACAAGGGGGACACAAGCATCCAATTACCTTTGATTAATCAATTAGCTGTACTTTTTGGAGCCAGGAACACTGCTTACCTAATGTAGGCCTACTGCCAAGTTTGTCAAAAGTGTTTTACTCTTGGGTGTGGGGTAGCCAGGCAGGGAATGAAATAATGGAATAAAAAGTTTGTGTGTGCTATACATACCAAAAACTAAGTGTTCAATACAAGGGAAGAAAGAGGTGCTGGAAAATAAATCATTAAACTTACTTGTGACTAGTTTCTTTGCAAAAAAAATAAACCAACATGTTCCACAGATTCAAGGAAGTTATATACATGTTTTGAAAATATACATAATATGTCCCCTTTAACAGTGTTTGAACGGCAGCATTAAGATAAGGTGCAGCATTTAACATATAGCTGAAGAATACAACTGCTTCAGGAGCTGGTCAACACATTCCTACAATAACAGCATCTTCAAAGTTTCAGTTTCAAGTCTTTCTATGTCACAGTTTAGATTATTTTGGTTGAATGAAAGGCTTTACTCATGTCAAGCTGTGACGCGATGTCAGTTGGCCTAGACCCTGGTTGGTCTGATGCTTGCTGGGTTATTTCTGTTCACCTAAAGCTCTGTGGAGGGTGTCTGCATTGACAGACTGTCCCTGCTATACCTCTCTCTCTCTCTCTCTCTCTCTCTCTCTCTCTCTCTCTCTCTCTCTCACTCTGTCATTGATACACACACATCCTGTCTCTGTCACATGGTTTACACAGGAGAAGGTCTAGCAGTGTACTCACATGCGCACGCAAAGACACACACACACACACACACACACACACACACACACACACACACTTTAAATGCTTTATTTGAATCCACCAATCACATTTTGCACTGTAAGATTCAAGTAGTTCAGAGGTTCAACATGGTTTTAAGAACATGTACATACACATACTCACACTCACACTCAAACACACACACACACACACACACACACACACACACACACACACACACACACACACACACACACACACTCTCTCTCT
>OMKL01153259.1:0-16395 GCA_900302295.1 Parasudis fraserbrunneri | reverse complement strand
TATATTATAATATACTGCACAACTCCTATACTATATTATAATATACTGCACAACTCCTATACTATACTATACTGCACAACTCCTTAATTATACTATACTATACTGCACAACTGCTTAATTATACTATACTATACTATACTGCACAACTCCTTTATTATACTATACTATACTGCACAACTTTATACTATACTATACTATACTATACTATACTATACTATACTATACTATACTATACTGTACTGTACTGTACTATACTATACTATACTATACTATACTATACTATACTATACTGCACAACTCCTATACTATATTATAATATACTGCACAACTCCTATACTATATTATAATATACTGCACAACTCCTATACTATACTATACTGCACAACTCCTTAATTATACTACACTGTACTGCACAACTCCTTAATTATACTATACTATAATATACTGCACAACTGCTATACTATACTATACAACTCCTATATTATACTATACTATACTATACTATACTATACTGTACTGTACTGTACTATACTATACTATACTATACTATACTATACTATACTATACTGCACAACTCCTATATTATACTATACAGTACTATACTGCACAACTCCCCTCATGCACTCCCACATAGCACAACATAACATGCCTGTGCTGGGGTGCGTCAAATATATAGTTCTGTGTCTCAGTGATATGCAAGTATAATCTCACCAGCACCACGTGATGTGACCACGAAAGTTTAATACCACAGTGTTATCCGGTCTGCCACCTGTAAACTGGGATATTTCAACTTACAGAAGGAGTGAGTTTACACCAGCAGGTTACTACAGGGTTTCAACCTTGTTGCACGAGCACACTATAGGCCCTTTTCACAAAAGCGATTTTGACTTGACATACCGGTAGATGGGTACACAAAGGTGTAACCATAGATACAATATTCTATATCTATGGTTATACCTTTGTTTACCCACCTATGACAAGTCAAAATGTCTGCTGTGAAAAGGGCCTATTGCAGGCCTAATGGCGTATATGAACTCAAATGCTTTCAAATGGGGACCTGAATCAATCTTTTGTAGCAGGTGGTACATAGGTCCCAACAGGTTGCAGTTGTGGGTGATTTGTATTCATGGCTACCCTACAGCAGGGTTGGAGAGTAGTTTCACTATGTGTAATTAAACTAGTAGTTTTACTACATTTTACCAGCTTTCTGGTAACTCAACTAAATAAGATGTGCATAGTGACTGTAGTTGTTGTATGTATGTAAACACCATAGCTCGCTCTTTCGGTTGGTTGGTCCACAAAAGTGTCCACCCTCTAATGCCCACAATTCTTGCCCTAGGAGGCTGAAATTTGGCATGAAGGTCAAGTGTTTGTGTGCGGTTGTGTGTGTGAATGCATGCTCACCTGGATGCATGCACGTACGCTGTCACAGCTGTCACACATTCACGCTTGTTTGGTGTTTCACATCCGACTGGTAGGCCACTATTTTAGTGAGAAGCGTGCACTTCTCAATAAATTCAATTGAATGGCATATTATGCAGACATGACTGTATTATACTTTGTTTAATGTGGTATTACATTTCATATGTGAATATATTTTACAAAGTAGTTTGAACTATTTTTTCAAAGTAGCTTTAGTTAACCAAACTATGTTTCTCTTGAGGGTAGCTTTGCTGTAGTTCAACTGCTTCCTGTGTGGAGAAATTGGTAGCTTGTACAACTATGTTTTCAGAGTAGCCTCCCCAACACCACCCTAAAGTATATAATAACCTGAAGCAACATGGTGATTGGACACATGGAAGGATTTCTACCAGGTCCATGGGCCTGTTCCTGGTTTTGAAGTTGCATTCTAAGAGTATAAGATAAAAAGCCATGTCATATTGGTCGTACCAGCCACTGTCTCTTGGTCGTGAACTATTTTATTACAATTTTAAATAAATCAATGTGTAGATCTTCTAGTGTAGTTTGACTCTGTTTTATGCTGCATTCATGTGGTGTTGTGTGTAATGGATAAAAGAGTTTCCGACCGGGAAATATCACGCAATTGGCCCACCAAGTCAAATAAACGATGTTGGAAAGTCAGGGAAAAATTGGTTTGCCGAGTTATGACATCATGACTTTTAAATGAGTAGAGGTAAAGGTTTTGGAATCCGGTTAGACAGGCGGTTAGAATCCAAACTGGAACAGATCAGTCTTGACATTATGACACAAGCAGTTCATAAACCACTCCTACAGATAGCAGAGTAGCTGACGGCTGGTTGTGACTACAAAAGATGACCTAATTTCTCCAACCCTATACCTGGTAGCATTAAGTGCACCGTTGGCTTGTTCAGCCACAAGCTAAATCAGTTATCAAAGTGATAATTCAAAAAAATCATAATTTTGGTAGAATGCTGAAGGAAAACAATAAAATTAACTTGTTAAACAGTAGTGAACTAAAACCATGGTTTCTGTGTTTTCAATGTTTGAATGCTAGCAGATTGGATGACAAAAAGCGGGAAACGGATTCAAGGCCTAACTCAGACCTTGTTTCCAAGGACCACATGAACTGGGAATCTGTGGGGGGATATTTCCTAGGCATCTGTGTGCTGGTGAAAGTAGTGCCATCTTTGCTGTGCTTTGTAGCAGTTGTATTACAGTATTCTGTGTGCTGTCATTAATGTGGTAGGCCCTTACAGGGAAACCCTATGTTAATTTGGAGCACCTGGTGAAACCGACGGGTGCAATAGTCTGGTCCTATAGTCCAATTTGTCTCTCTTCATTGATAGAGCAATCTGGAGGAGTTTTTTTGTGTGCGTGTTTTTCCCATATGAATTCTCTACTATCTGATTCCCTTTTGATGAGGGATTCTTAACCTTTTCAGGTCAGGAACCAAACTGAATACATTAGGTCCCACCTGGGGACCCAGTCGCAATAAAAACATATTATGACAGATATTCTAGCATGAACAGGCCTGCAACCAGAGTTCTGATCCTGAACCATAGTTTGAGAAAGACTGGTTTAGATTATTCCCTTTGCTCTAAACATACCATACTGTACCTCTTGGAATGCATTTCCGAGACTTGGTAACTGGCTTGAACGAGGTCATAATAAACGTAACTCTTCTCCCTGAGCTATTGGGTTACCTGTGTGTGTGTGTGTGTGTGCGCACCCATGTGTGTGTCATAACAAACCTAACTCTTCTCCCTGAGCTATTGGGTTACCTGTGTGTGTGTGTGCGCGCACATGTGTGTGTCATAACAAACCTAACTCTTCTCCCTACACTATTGGGTTACCTGTGTGTGTGTGTGTGTGTGTGTGTGTGTGTGTGTGTGTGTGTGCTTCCTCATACTCACAGCTGGACACCTCAAAGATCCAGCTGGCAGCCCAGAACATAGCCAGGTACAACACGGTGTTGTAAAAGTAGATCTCATACTTGGGAAGGGCAGCTTTGATTCCCATGGTAACGCAGACACCCACAGCTCAGCGGGCCCCTGCACAGACAACACAAAGGGCCCCAAACCACATTAATGGTCAACAATAATGTGTCCAAGAAGAAAATGAAACGTATGAGGGTAATTCTCAAGCTTAGCCCCAGAACGCATATCGGTCCGACTCAGTTTAAGGAAATAAACGGATTCCCTGTTGATTTAAGGGTGGTATAGTTCAAACTCCTCATGGTTTATACAATTGTTCATGGCCATTGTCCAAAGTACTTTTTGACTATTTCAAGTGAGTCAGGGATTCACTAGACATAATACGAGAGCTAGTGTGGCCAACATTTTAAAACCGTGACAGATTGACATTTCTCAACACAGGTGCAGAAGAATGGAACAAACTGCCTGATGAAATAAAAATCTATCCCCACCCTTGAATATTTAAAGAGTCATCTTTAAAATTGGCTGTTGGACAACGTACAGTAGAAACTAAGTGGTAGCTTGACCAGAGGGTCACTATATGTATTGTGAAGAATAATGTATGTATTTTGTTTACAATTGTATTTCATGGTTAATTTGTGCTGCTGATGGTATTTGTAACAATTTCCTGCCTGTCTGCCTGCCTGCATGCATGATCTTGGGACCACAATGGAAATAAGCCATGTGACTTTATTGTGTTATCCTAATTTTTTATGTGATATGCTAGTGGATATATTGTATTTTAATTTGTCAAATAAATTCAATCAATCAATCAATCAATATCATGCATTCATAGACCAGTGAAAAACGATATACAAATGGGAGCAACAAATGTTTTCATTTCTTACCTTTCAGCTAAGAGACCTATCATAGTTCATGCTGTTATCACCTCCACTATTTCAATTATGGACAGTACTTAGGGACAACACTGCAAGAGATATGCAAGCTAAGTGAGGCCCTTCTTTGGTCTAATAATCGTATCTTTCTCTCTGACCCTATTGGTCACACTTACTAAAACAGGAGAAAGGGCACATTGTGGCTTAATAATATATAGCTGGCAATGTCTCCTAAACCTGGGCAGTAGCTAAACAGTAAACAGGTACGTTTAAAGTTACAACTTCAATATTCTAAACAGAGACATATCAGTTTCAGCAGTAACTAAATATAGATGTCTTCTTGTCCCTCATTCAAGCTTCAATTCATGCCACATGAGCAACTGTGTTTGCAGAAACATACTTTTTAGGAGTCATAAAAGACTGTCATTTAGATAGTCTTATCAGCAGTTTTAGTCAATATAGAGGCTGTCTTTGCTTTGATCTTAATTTGAAGTCTGCATAGGCTATCATAGCCTATATGTTTCAATTTTCACTTTTAACTTTAAAGGGGACATATTATGGAAAATGGGTTTAGCCTAGACTTTGTCTGAATTTGGAAGTCTGAAATGTTATTTAGGCACTGGGGAAAAATGACATATGTACTCCTTGCCGTTTGTCCTGGGTTTGAAGTCTTCAGATTAACAAGCAAGCTGTTCAGAATTGCCTATCCCTCGATGATGTCACAATGTCATGAATTAGCTTTGATTAATCAATTAGCTGTGCTTTTTGGAGCCAGGAACACTGCCTCCCTAATGTACTGCCCAGTAAGTTCTTTATTCGTGGGTGTGGGGTGGCCAGGCAGGGAAGGAAATAATGAATTAAAAATTTGGTGTGTGTGCCACAGCCACCAAAACCTGCACGTTCAATACAAGGGAAGAAAGAGGTGCTCGAAAAATAAATTATTAAAATTAGATTTAGACTCGTTTCTTTGCAATAAATCTTGCATGTTCCACAGAGCCAAGGAAGTCGTATAAAATTGTTGAAAAGATACATAATATGTTCCCTTTAAAAAGGTAGGCTATATACAGGTATTATACAGAGCCTAATTCTGACTTACTCTACTAATTCTGGGCAATTTTCAAAGTGATTGAAGTGGCACTATCATACTGCACATGACTTTGGTATCTTTCTGGCCTGTTATGATACCTTAAAGCACAGAGGGCAACTGTGCAAGTTTCCACTGATAAGAATTCTGAGGGGAGAAGTCATTTATAAAGTAGGCTACAGCTGCTTGCTATTTTTAACTTAACAACTTTTCTTTTAATACAAGCACACAGCAACAACAACAAATTCTACCTCTAATTTTTAGAGCCAAAAGTACTGTAGGCTACAATCAGAGGAATCAAATTCACACCCCCATCCGTTTTCAGGTTAATTCGTTCGCACTAATGAGGCAAATAAACAAGATCGTTTCATCTCCATTAGACCCAGGTTCTAGTAGGCTAGTATTGCTCGGTCGGAACAAACTTGTGCATAAAGTACTTAATAAAATGATCTCCTATTTCTATTCAAAACTTCACTGGTGCAAGCTGTTAATGGCATACGGTCATGAACTTCAAGCTGTCCTCAGCAACACCTGTTGTGATACTGACCTTGACGCAGCAATGTAGTTGTGAACCCAAAGAAGTTACTAAACAAACAAGTTTACTAAATCCTCTCGAAATGCGAAGAAATTATTCATGTGATAGAAAAAGAGAGAGAAAGAATGGTAAAAAGCGATCTAATAGCCTACATCTGGCTGCGCATCTACCGGTAGGCTACAGAGCGGAGTGTGGGTTGCAGGTCCCACTGACTCCCGGTGAGGGAGCTGCGAGCGGTTAAAGGTGAGGGCTAGATGTATTTATACTTCGCCCATTGCTACTCAGAGGGGTGGGACTAGGACCCCGTCTCTAGATACAATAGGCAACAAATGCAGACTACCCTAGGGTGCCTGTTAATGGCACAGATGACTTGATTAGACAAGGCTATTCATAGTATTCCCATTACGTTTTTTTTTAGCATACAGTATGGCCCAGTGCCACAGCTCATTGGCCACGGTTGTCATTTAATGACAATCACCTGCTATTTGATTAAAATCACCCGTGGTTTGCGACCAAGATGTATGCGATCGAATACTATGAATAAGTAGTAACCTAGGCTATACGGGTAGTCTGCCATAGCCTACACCACCAGGTTCTGCAAACATACCTAGCTGTTTGATGACTTCCATTCAAGGAGGGCATGTAACAAAAACAATTGAGGTATTGCACGGAATGTTTGTGTAGTTCAGTTTCTTCCTGTATGGCAGCATGTAACCGCTGGAAAAGCATGGTATTACTGTTCTACTGTAACTTGTTTAAAAGATCCAGCAATAAGACACCAAATTATTATGTTTTTGTTATTTCTCATATATCAACACATAGCAACCGGTTGTTTTGCACACAACAACCATTGTCTCTTCCATTGCAATGTAGGCTACAAAACAATGGTTGCTACAGGCAGCCATGTTGGAAGACAAAGAACTACTCAAAATATTCTGTGCAAGGCCTATATTTCTCGCTGGGGCTTCTTGGTGGTTAGAGAAAAAATAGTCTGGTTATATTTAAGTGTACAAGGGGGTGTCACTTTCGTTTAGAATAATGCATTTGTAAATGCTGAACTGGCCTAATGGATGAAAAAGCACACTATTCTCATCAACTGGTATTACTACTGCATTATTTACACGTCAAACTATCGCTGCAGGCCAATTTGCATGTTTGTACTGCTTACTGACATACTGTATCCTAAAAAGACGATGTAAACCAAAGGTTATGGCTGAAACAGCATCAAGATGAACCATTTTATCACAGTTTGAAAGACAATACTAAATAGGCATAGGCTACTTTGTGTCTTTAACTGCAAATTATTATTTTTTTTTTTAAATTCATTCATACATTTTTTACTTTTTTACATTTTGAAAATGTTGTGTCATAAATTGAGGAGCCCTCCGTTCTTTTCTGCTATTTTCCATATTATTGTTTGCCAGTTCTGTTTTGGGAGGGTCTAAGCCTGTTGCAATTTTGAGCTGTGGCCAAATGTCCATGCCTCACAACACATCTGTGACACAACATGCAGTGCCCACTAGTGACAACAATACAGAATACAATACTAAGACAGTGTAACTGCATTCTTATCAACTGGGATGGTAATTTAAGACAGCTCAATCAATGAAAATTTATCTGACTGAGGTAGGCTATGTGGTTTGTTTGCAACAATTGAAAAGGTCAACTAAAATGTATTGTATTTTCAACATTTCTCAAATGGTGAGGACAAGACATAGCCTACCTCATGACCAATAGCCTATTTAAAAATAAATAAACGTTATCTTAGGTAACTTTTTTAATTAGAGCTCGCTCATTTCCATACAATAACATCTAAAGTATAATCACATCGTAACTAAATATTTTCACAGAAATTATGAATGTTGTGAGAAAGAACAAGACAGCTTTCATGATTATGATTTATTTTTATTTATAATATGAATTATTTTTGTTAAGCTGTATCCAACAACCTGACCAGTAAATGTTCAGTCATGGTCAGGGTAATGATAGGCCTATCGACAGCAACAGAATTAACTGTGTCAAATGTTTTTTATTTTTTATTTTGTTGCCATCTAATTATGCTGTAATTATAGAGAAAGGGAGATGTTATATAATGTAGCTCATTAAGGCACAAACAGTTTTCAAAGCTAAACGCAGGTATAGCATTTATGGACTTTTGCATGCACCAGCCCAATGTAACTGTGCTCGATGTTTGAGGTGTTTTCTGTATTACCATTGGTACTGAAAATCCATTGGGAATTGTTAAGTATGAGTTGCTGGGGAGACGATGAACCTGTGGCAGAATAAACAGTCCACTGGAGAGTTGTTAAGCTACAGGTTTCTCCTATAGACATGTTTCTTCAAGACATCTTCAAATCACGTAGTCAAATGCCCTGTTTTCAAATGCTGTTACACACATGATGTTATTGGGCAAGTCTAAGAAAATACTGTACATGTACTGCAGGTACAAGGCCTTGAATGTACTTCATAGACATTTACAGTAAATTATACTTTATTTCTAAATAAGAAACATTTCCATTTGAATTGCATGGCTTCATATGGAAAACACTGACATTTATAAACTTATGGCTACAATAAAGCATACTTATTTTTATTCAAAAGCAAGGCACGTGGATTTAAAATATTCGATTGATAGATATGGTCCATAGAAGTTGAAATTAGAAGAGGTTCATGAGTCCCAGCTTATTCTTTCTTGATGGTCTCCTGTCCTCCAAAAATGGGGTACTTGCTCTCCACCTCCGCCCAAGTCAGTGCACCGTTGGCAAGATCTCGGACAATCACTGGCAACTCACTGACCTGTGGAGAGAGAACAGATGCGATTTACTGTACAATGGACAAACTATCTCTTAGGGCTGTCACTTTTTGTTCTACAATCGACCTATTGTTTAAACATGGTTATAATGTTAAAAGTTCGAACTGTAATTATGTGTTCGAATTCAAAATTGATATGAATTAATATATGAATGGGCTCTCTCTCTCGTGTGATGAAGACATGTACACAAAAGGAAGAGACTAGGGTTGACCCCTTAGTCCATTAATCGATCGGATTGGTCTAAGTAACTCTGTGTTGAATGAGTTATTTCCTGAAAAATGATGAGTACATCTCTGGTAAGCACTTGATTTAAAGAGGTCCTTCTTCATGACTGCATGTGGGAGACACAATTTTACAGATTTAAAACAACTATTCAATTAGTCAATATAGCCCTATGACTTTTTTTTTTAGATTACTCGACAACTAACAATTTCTTTAGTCGAGGACAGCCCCTAGATATGACACAATAAGAGTCAAATATTTAGTGTTTGGTGTGATTGAATCTTCTACCTCGGCCCTGATCTGTCTCATGGAGTCACGGTCTCTCAGAGTGGCCGTGTGGGGTGTTTTGTTCACTGTGTCAAAGTCGATGGTGATGCCGAAGGCCACGCCGATCTCATCCGTCCTGGCGTAGCGCCTCCCGATGGATCCTGAGGAGTCGTCCACCTTGTGGGACACACTGTTTTTGGTCAACGCCTCCGCTGGGAAAGGTGATGACGAGGGGAAAGAAAAACCGCCGTGTCATTCATTCATTTGGTTAACAATCAGCTGGCTTAACAGTTGATGACAGAACATTCTTGACTACTATAGACATCAAAGTCACTGAAATCATTCATATCAAACCTTTATGATATGGATATCATTATAATATTAAAAAGCTGCAAATTGATGAGATTATTTAATGAGATGATGAGACACAGAGTCGCTACTCACATAACTCCCGGATGAAAGGTGTGAATTCCTGATTCTGGCTCAGAGGAAGGACGGAACACTTGTATGGAGCTACGGTGGCAGGGAAGCTGAAGTACTACAAGATACGAGATCAGAAGAGAGAAGTCATCTTAAATAATTGAGTGAAAATATTTAACCTTACTGATCATTCGTTATATTAAAATTATAATCTTATCACAATGCATTTTACATTGTTTAAACTAAAAAAAAAAGAAAAAAGAAACTACTGGAATTAAAAAATGAAATTTTGAAAGAATGTAATGTCTCAATTTATACTGTAATAACTAGTGCTTCTAATGTTCAGGCTTGACAAAATGTTCGTGGATGAGGACATGTGTGTGTGTGTGTGTGTGTGTGTGGGTCTAATTCAGATCGGACTCCTGCTTCAAAGTAGATCCTACCGTTCTCTGTTCATCTCCATCTCGGACACGGAATGAGTGCTCGAAGATAGAGTACATGATTCTGCCAATGCCAAAGGACGGCTCGATTACATTGGGAACAATCTCCTCCACTGTGGGAAAACAGAGAGAGATGACTTCCCACCAGAACAAGAACGCTACTCTGCGCTTACGGGTCTAAAGCCAGGGTTAGAGTCCTCCTTTCTCTTCTACTTATTTATTAGGACCCCCATTAGCTGACACCACAGTAGCAACTAGCTTTCCTGGGGGTCTGACATACTGTAACAACATACAACACAAAACCCAAGTCACAAAGATAAAGGAAAGAAATTAACAATTAAATTAAATTAAATTAAATAAAAAATGTATCTCACCGTGCATAGTCTTCTGGAACCTCTTAATGATGACCATGTCTTTGGTTAGTTTGAAAGACTTGCCCTCAGTCTCAACGGTAAACTCCCTGTAGAAAAATACACAACAATGCTCCTTCATGCATGACCAATACCGATACCCATTCATCAACAAAAAATACACAACACTGGACATGCAAAAAGTACGGGGTGTGTGTGGGGGGGTGCTTCTACATGAGTAAAAAAAGGAAATTTCTTCAACTGTGACCAGTGCAATCAATAATTACCCAGTCTCATTGAGTAGCTTCTCCTGATCAGTGATGAAGCATTCGTCACAAATCGCCAGGTACTCCAGAATCAACTTGGCATTCTTTTTGTAGGCCATGCCTATGGCTCCTTTGTTGGGCTCAAACTGGACAACATTTACAACTTTGTGCAAAGACATTAAGGAGAATGACGGCGGAATGGAGATGCAGCTGTTTACTAAGACACATTCACATCTTTGTCAAAGTAAAAAAAAAAATGTGTATAACAAACATAGCATTTAACATAATCCACTCAGCCATTTGCTGCTGGTCTTGTCTGTAATGTCCATGTCCCATATCTATAATGTAGATTCCACTGACTGACCACTAACCATTGTTTGTGATATTTTTATTCTATTGTCTGTTTCATCCTGTTGTCTTAAAGAAGGAAATACTGTAAGCCTTTTCTGGCTTAATTAATGTAATTAATGGACAAACTGACCGCGGGGAAGCATTACATGTATTTTCATTGTCAAATAAACTCAATCAATCAGTCAATCAATCAATCAAAGCAGAGTGGCCAAAGGAAATTGGATCATATAAATAATTAACTTATCTTTTCATTGTTCTATTCATCTATTCAGTATCTGATAAAGACACAGTAGGATTAAGACAAGATGGTCAACATCAGTGAGACATTGACCAGCTCTCAGTCACTAATGTACACGAACACCTACATCTCAGAAATATTTGGGATATTTGAGTATTCCATTTTGTGTTGGCACATGTAAACATCATATCCTGTTTATAATAACCCAGATAAGCTTTTCATGAGAAACCTGGATAAAATACTTGGGTTTTGCCAATATTTATTGGGATACTGAAGCGCATTGCCTGTTGGGTTTTGCGGTCTGTGTAAGTTCCATTTCCAAGGTAATACTCACAATATTCCATTGAGTCATATATATGGGGATATCACCGGGATATGAAAATGCATTTTAACACCTTATGAACGAGTATCCAGAATACTCTATGCATGTAAACGTCATCATTGTGTGATTGCGGGCATAGAAGGATATGGGTTCTTTCAGAGGCTTCTCGGCCACTAGAGGAACCTTGGTGGCTCTGGAGTGGCATGAGAGATCGTAGCAAGAGCGGTCAGCACAGCCCACAATCTCAATCCAGCCCTGTTGGGGGGGTGGGGGTATAATCAAGATGAACACAGGTGAATCTTTGAAAACTGTTTTTTTTTGGGGGGGGGTTTATTCGTGAGGACAAAATAGTAAAGATCATGGACCTACATAGGAGGTTTTGGTCTCGGCGTCCCAGCAGTCACAGGCGTAGTGGGCCATCTCGTTGTCCATGTGCTGGCGGAAGCGCACTTTATCTTTGGACAAGCCCACTTTGATTAAATAAAGGTAGATTCTTCCAATGAAATAACCGAGCACAGAATTGTTGATCACTCCCTTGAACAAACACAAAGAGACAATGAGCCTTTTGTATGTTTAGCAAGTTGTGATTCACACACATTCACACTTAGGTAATGATTCAATAGACTACTGTGTTGTCCCCCCTCCCTTACCTGCTCCACAGCATCCCCCAGCCTCATGATCTGGGCCGACTGGCCACTTGTCTGGGCCTTGGAGGAGTACAGTGTGATCTCCAGGTCGGCCACATTGGGGAACTTGGGGTGGACCTTCTCAGTTGGGTCCACAAAGTGCTCGATCTCAGCCATGGTGAACTCTCTGTAGGGAGATGCAATTCAGTGTTCATATTAATAGGGATACACAAATATGTTTTTTTAAGGCCAAAACCGATATCCAACACAAACAAATGAATTTGGATGGTGTAATTTTGGGATATGTTTAAGATTGTGGGCAAAATAAATCTGCTTTATGTTTTTGGTGTAATGTTCCTTTAAAGCCTAAATTGGCTGATGCCAATTGTCTACTGATATATAGATGCATCCTTGGTTCATGTTATATACTGTGTATCCAGTCGTTGATAAAAACATAACAGGTGGGGTAGGCAATTTGCTTTAGAACCATTTTGGTAATATTTGGTGAAATTCTCTATGTCACAATAACTACCAATAAATCAAATGCTCTGAGAAAAAATCTGGTCACTGTGACAGTCCCAGGCACTGTATCAGACGTTCCATCATCTCAGGGTGGCCTGAATCTTAACAACCAGAATTATTTGGCCTGCCAAGTGGTGTTCCCGGGGTCGCATCAGAAAACGAACACCACCACTATGTTCCTTGTCGAAAAGTACACAGTGCAAAACTGCCTACCAATCAGAGGCCTGGAAATATTTAAAAAGAAAATCCAGTTTGAAGCTGCCGGTGCCTCTGGGAGATCGGTATACTGAGCTGAAAGCACGGAAGAGGAAGATTTTGCCTCTGGAAAATCTTTGTTGCGTGAGAACAGCACACAGCACCGGGCCTGAAAAGTGATGCCGAGCTCGCTCTATTTCTGCTGGACATGTGAGCTCACTCTTGCTCACTTCTCAGAAATTGCCTACCTTTAAGTGTTAACCGTTAGGTGTTAATTAAAAAGGAAAAGAAGGACATGGGAGTTTCTAACTACCTAACTCTGATGAGTCCAGAGCGGGGCGAGATCTCATTCCTGAAGGAGTTGCCGATCTGAGCAGCACCAAAAGGAAGCTTGCCTTGGTTGAACTCCAACAACCGCTTGAAGTTGAGGAACATTCCTTGGGCAGTTTCAGGCCTCAGATAGCTGTGAAGTAAGGATTAGTTAATACATACCGTACAACACCAATACAATGAATGATCTCAACATGAGACTCTACTCGCAGTAGAACTGTCGTGGTTCATTGAGTAGCTCGAATCATTCTATTTCAAAAACTCCTCTATAAGATAAATGTACTGCCTCGAGGCTTCTAATAATTTCACTGATGGTAGTAATATGCTCCAAAGTATCTTGTCTGGAGGAAATACAAAAGAAGAAGAATTTCATTCAGAAGCATCAAGACTGTTTTTTGGTGTTTGATGATGACATTTTTGCTGGTACATTTGTATATATTTCTATTCATTTTACGAGTGCTGAAATTACATTTGCATATTATTTTATGAATATTGACAACATTTATTTTTTATATTAGAAAAACAGAGAAAAAATTTCTTGGTACAATTATGTCAATTGTTCTAAGTTGCAGAGACTATAGCCGACAACATTTATATATTTTTTGCAATAAAACATTTCAAAAGATGTTACTTTAACTTGATTCATTGTCAGAATACTTGACAGAATACTCAATTATCAAAATGTAGAAATTTGTGACAGCCCTAGTACGCAGTGTATATTCTCATTGTGTTATTTGTACCCTGGCACGTTCCCCCCTGGGCCAATGGACGTCTGGAACATCAGGTTGAAGGAGGTGGGGGCTGTGAGGTCATTTCCTGTGGACGGAGACTTTACGTTGTATTTCACAAAGAGTTCCGCCAACTCCTGCTGGGCATAGTTATCCATCTGAAACAACAAAGCGCAGTTTGCAGATGAGTGTGTGTGCGTGTGCATGTATGTGACTGACTCCTCAGCCAGTAGGTGTCAGTGAAGAGATATTTTAAAGGGACATTTTGCAAATTTTTTACCCGATGCGGCTGGAGCTCTCGAGACTCAGAACAGGTTGGTAAGATTTATATCCAATTAGTACACGTCCTCCACACAACAGAACAACAGGCTTCAGTTAAAAATCTGGAAAATGCCCCTTTAACCATCATCACCACTATGGGAAATGTGTGTTTGTGAAATGTGGTATTTTTCATACACACACACCTGAGTGATAACGTCCTCCATCTCATCTGCTTTCTGCGTGGAACACTTGTCATCTGACATCAGCTTCTTTAAGTGAGCTGAGAGAAGATACATAACAAAACTGTCATGTTGAATTTATCACGAGCTTGAAAACAACAGTTATTATGCTTCAACGGCGGTGATGTCGTGGTAAAATAAAAGCTGGGTAAACTATGAACTCCAGTTTGATGACCACAGCAATGCCATTAATCACCAATATATAAGGTGTTTTTTCTTCCGAATATTGTTTTTATAATGTTTTATTTCCTCAAAAAGACCCTCTTTTCATGAAACTTGCATCAATCTGATACTACTATAATACTACTATAATCTCTACAATGAATTTCAATCATGAAAATGTATATCAGCTTAAAAAGGTTAACCTCTAATTCAGAATAATAAGGTAGGTAAACTGAACTTAGGGTCGGTTTACCCTCCTTGATATCCCTGTTCTTCGCACACCCTTTTGGAGAAAGCTGTTAAATCATTGTAACGATTTTTTGTGCAGCATCAGTTACTCCTTGTAAGAATACCAGACCTGACAAACCCCTCTGTGTCCCCAATAACCCCTGAGGAAGAACCAACGCTCACTAGCAGGTGAAAACCTGTATAAGTCCTTTTTAACATACCTTAAAACTTACTCTGACATTTTTACACCAAAACAAATTGGGGGGTGGGGCTAGCAAATCCTGTAAATTGCAATAAAGTGTGATGATGGCAGTGTGGTTCTGGTATCATCAACAGGGAGTCTGATGTTACTCTTGGACATATCATATGGTATGCAGGTTGCAGACAGGTCTGATTAGGACACTCCCAGTTAAGCCAATGACCACCTGCTTTTCACAAGGCTTTGGCCTGGGGTTGTGATACTTGCAGAACCAGGCCATTCTCTTCCCCCTGGGCTGAAAGGTGACACCCTATAGGGCTTACCGGGGCCAGCAGAATAATGGACAGTCCTGGGCAGGACTGGACAGGAAAGGAGTGGGACTCGGTCTGAATGTCAGAATGACAGAATGGTGGCAGGAGAAACAAAGTCACCTTTGAGGAGGTGGTCGGCACGGAAACACTCCCCCGTCTTGGCGTCTTTCACCATGTAGTCAGCAAATTTATCCACATGCCCTGAAGTCCTGAAAGGAATAAATAAGTCATAGCATGCATCCATATGTTAATTGAATCCTTGCGATGAATAACCATAACAAGTCAAATAATATAACTTTTTTTTTTTTTGGACAGCCCATGTATTTGCAGTTGAAAAAACACTTAAGAGTGTGACTTTGCTACATCATCTAAAAGTATTCCACCTCTACTGACTTTGGTATCAATGTACACATTAGTAATCTTTAGATAATTAGGTTTGAAATGTTTGTTTGAAAACTTAAAAAGGAGCTTATATGGCTCTTCGTCTAAAGCAATAGTTCTTAAAGTCGGGTCCAGGGACCCCCAGGAGTCCTTGAGGGGGTTCAGGGGGTCCCCAACAAAATGGGGAATTTTTTATTTCACTAATAATTTCTTCACTACATGTTAGCACAATGAAAGAATGCATATGAATGACTACTGTGACAAGTTTCTCTCTCAGCTGTTATCTCCACACCTAACTAGTTATGGAATTCTCAACTAAATCATATCAAACAACAAATATAATGGGGGGGGGGTCCCTGGGACAAAATCTTATGAAATGGGGGCCCATGGAGGATTCTATTTTGTATTGCCCACTCTAACCTTTACTTTTCTCATTCTCTCAATCTGTGGTCAGATTTTCTCAAGTGATCTCATGGCGGTAACCACCCCTCCATGTTGTCATGTTTCTGAATTTGCATGATGAACAGCCTACTGACTGCACCTACTTGAGGACGGGCTCTGGGGTCAGCATGGTGCAGTCTATCTCCAGGATCTGTTCCTCCTGGATGAAGTGCTGCCTCCAAGCCTGCAGGATGTTGTTCTTCAGGGCACAGCCCACAGGCCCAAAGTCATACA
>OMKL01153255.1:9956-29178 GCA_900302295.1 Parasudis fraserbrunneri | reverse complement strand
TATTATATCCCCAAACAACTGTGTCAGGGATATTATGGTTTTACCCCGACTGCCGCCGCAGACTTTTTGCGTTACCACAATGACTCAAATAGCTTTCATTTGAATCTTTTCTAATTTGCTGTGCACATTCATGACCCCTAGATGAAGAAGCTTATTGATTTTGGTGACCCCATTACCTTTGCTCTAGTCCCACCATCAGGCCAAACTTTAAATTTTAGAATTAGTGTATCGCAAATACCTTTTGTTCAAATCTTTTCTAATTTGCTGCCCACATTCATGACCCCTAAAGGAAGAAGCCTATTGATTTTGGTGACCCCATGACCTTTCCTCTATCTTGAATTATTGGAAAAACACATTTTCCTTACTCCCCCTAGCCTGTTCACCTGATTCTCACCAAACTTGCTGTGTGGAATCTGGGGACTAACATCTTCAAATGTGTCATTTAGATAATTGATAGGCCAAACCATATGACCGCCAGATCCAATACAATTTCAGAAAAGTGCATGGAATTCACTGTCCAATTTCCACCAAACCTGACAAATATGTTTGCCTTACAGTAGCAAGGATTAGGGACATGGTTAAAAGGTGGATTGAGAATTCGGGACGCTCGGGATATACCCGCTGTTGGTCACTGACAGCATATGCCTAGTTATATTGGCTACACAGGGTTTCATTCATCATACATGATTGTGAGATTGTCTGGGCCTATTTATACATTATATACATTAGAAAGGGGGCTCTGATTTCATTGCCCTGTATGAATGAATGAATGAATGAATGAATGAATGAATGAATGAATGAATGAATGTTATTTTATTTTTGTGTCATATCATCTAAATGGCCTATCCCACATGTGATGACATAACACACAATTACAACAACATTTAAAACACAGTCTTCGCGATAACTCAGCATAATAATAATAATAATAATAATAATAATAATAATAATAATAATAATAATAATAATAATGATAATACAGACTTGAAGTAACCAATATAATACATAACCTTAATTTATACAACATGTATTTTCTTAGTGTCCAAGCTTTATCCAAATAATCCACCAAGGCAAATGTCTCCCTCTCGTATAGACTTTTCAGAATTTCCATTGATAAGTAATCATCTTCACTATTTGTCTTATCAAACAAAACCTTTCTCTAAAAATTATTCAAAGGACAGTATAAAACAAAATTAATTTTGTTTTCAATTTAATTTAACCCACATAAAGGACAAAGCCTATCCTGTTCTTCAGTGCCAACATAACGTCCAGTTTCCAAATGTAAAGGCAATATTCTAGACCTAATCTGGGCACACAAAGATCTTTTCCTCTTGGGCAGGTTATAGTTCACATAATTCTCAGTACTGAAATTGTTTTTAATTAAACCATATGTTCTGAGTTTTGGCTTACTCTAGATTTCAACAGCCCATTTCACTTTGAACTGCTGGAAAACAGCCTCCTTAATCATCTTAACTTTTTCTTTCTGGATGTACAGTTCTTCCAAATCCTGTTCTCTGAAATAATGTGTGAACATGTTCTGCCCCAAGGGCCACACATCTGTATATCCCACATTAACAGTTTCTCATACTCAAAAATGTATTCCACAATCACTCAACATACCTCACAGGGTTCCCATCCCATATCTCTGTAATGGCTAGGATTGGTGCATATTTGTTGTCTCCCAAAAGTAAAAATCTAATAGCTCTATTATGAACCTGTTCACATCCCTTATAGACATTATAACCCCAAACCCCAGAAACATAATCCAACACAGGACAAACACAGGCTTGACAAAGCTTGGTGTAAGAAGAGAAACCCATATCTCTTAAAGTTTTTGTTTTGCCTATAACTCCCCTAGAGCCCTACGAGCTGATTCAGAGAGCACTGTAGCACCTTTAACAAGATTCTAATGTTCATCATTGTAGAAACCTAGATATTTATAAGAATTTGTACAGTTCAAGTATGTATCCCCAAAACTAAACTGAAACTTACTTATGGTCTGTGATGGAGCTCTAAAGTGCATTATTTGGGATTTCTTATCGTTTATTAAAAGTCGCCACTTTTTACACCAACAGAAAGCATTTTTAAATGCCCTGTAAATGCTCATTAAATGTCCCCCCAAATTAGTTCACATGGGCAGAGAAAGCCTCCCTATAAAGAAAATGTTAATTCCCTACTCTGATAAACACTGTTGTAGACTTATATGAATGCAACAACTTACTAAGTAATAATTTATTTATGCATAAGTATGAATACAAATCACTATGTACAGAAAATATTTATTGATGCATAAATATAATAAATAGTAAAAAAAAATCATATGTGAATGAAAGATAAATAGCACATTTTACAATAAATAGGCATAAGTGTCAAGTCTAAGTGCATTTTTCTTGTGGGCCACTGGTGTGATGAAGGATCTGCCTCTTGAGATGGGCACATTTGGCAAGTTCTGTCAGCATTTTCCTCAGATGACATTTCTTCCCCCTTATCACTGTGCAATTACTCCTTGTCTGAAACAAAGTAACCATAATATTAACATATGCCATTTAATGGATGCTTTTATTCAACGCACCTTACAGTCCCACGAGTTCACACATTTTGCAGCATGGGGAAGGCCCCAGTCAAAATTAAACTCCCAACCATGGCTGTGTTAGTGCCATGCTCTAGTCATTGTGCTATGGACCAATTAAAGTACACTATGGTGTTGCTTAACAACTGTAAGTAAAACATTGTGGTGCAAGATGCACCACAGGAGTATGAGCATGAGTATGATTTTGCACTCCTAGTTGGCACAAGGGCAAGTTAACGTTAGCCAGAAGAGCATCCTATGGGTCATTTTGGGTGTAAAGCTTGATTTCAGAACAGATTGAGCAGACTGATGAGTGCAGGTAGTCAGTGACTTTTAAATGACTGAGTAATTCTTCCTTACCATGTTATTGTAATTGTGCAGGAGTTCGGTGAGACTCTCCATTTCAACACTAATGTTAGCGCTGTGTAAACTCTTCTCAGCCAAGCAGAAGACCTCACACTGGGGTGAGAAAAGCAGGATGAGTTACAATATCATATGATAGGACTGAATAAGACAAGTTTCATCTTGCATGTGTACACCTGGAATTATGTTGCTGTTTTGAGGATGTTGCAAGTTCCATGAAAAGTCAAGAAAATGTATGTCTAAAGTGTAGTACATTACATGACTATGTTAAGAACAATTGTTTTGGACTTACTGAGCATATTTGGTCACCATGACTCTGCTTTATATCTGGCACAATCTTGTTGTTCATCAGGACCTGATGCAAGGGGAGAATTCCATTATATATAGGCATTTATAGTTGACACTTCAACAATGCAAGAGCATGATGCAAAATTACCGTCTTGAGGGGTGACATGTACTTTTTTAGTGACCATACTGGTCTTACCTTAGAATAGTGGTTTGCTTCATCCTTAATCTTTTTCAGTAGATGCTCTGGTTTTGTGTCATTCGACGTATCCACTGATTTTGCATAGATGACCGTAGTCTGCATCACTAATAGGCCTACAAGACAAAGGAGACAGACAGTCTTCATGGCTCTGAAGCACAGCGAGGGTAACTACTGTTGAGTTGAGGTGGAAGCACATGCTGCTTATATTGTCACCAAATGCTGACAGACCACTGCACATCCTGATGGAGGTTGAGATTACACGTCACTGCTAGTGTCCTTCCTGATGACCTAATAAGGACCAGTCAACAGGTAGAAGAACTGAGAGCAGAGGTCTATAAGAAGCATATTTCTTTGTCATATGACTCCATAAAATCAGACTTCATGTGTGTCCATTACAAATTCTTAATCATCACAGAGATCAGATCTATCTTGTTTTCCATTAGGGGGAGGTACAACCATTGAATAGGAAAAGGAAATTCCCTTTATCCAATCTGAAGGAAATTTTACACAATGAATATAGACAGAAAATACATATTTATTTGTATTATGACCTTTATTTATGTGAACATACTTAAAATAGCTAATATTTAATAAAAAAAGAAAAGAAAAAAAGTCAGTGGATCAAGTCAGAGTATTAAAAAAGGTATTCAAAGTGAGTTATAAAAAAAAAAATACAATATATATTTTTCACAATTTTTTCATGTAAAACATCCTATAAAATGTAAATGATAAAATATATATTCTGGCCTATGCAGTTGGCAGAGGCTAATGATCTAACCTTATCCTTTTTTTTTTTTTTACAGGCGTTCCGACACTATAAATCATTATAGCCTATTCTTTTGATCAAGCTATATGCTCTGGGCTTTAACAATTCATCTTTACAGTGGGTAAGGTCTTATCTGGGGGGCAGAGAACAAGTGGTGGATGTAAATGGAACCATGTCCATACCACAACCACTAAAATGTGGGGTCCCACAAGGGAGCATTTTAGGTCCACGTTTATTTCTGCTATATGTCAATGACATGAAGTCAGCTTGTGATTGAAATCTGTTCCTTTACACAGATGATTCAGCTCTCCTTGTCTCTAATCGTGATAAATTAGAAGTAGAAAAATGAATAATGAAATTATTAAAATGTGTATTTTTCACAGGGTTGTCAATAATGTGGTACCCAAATATCTATGTAATTTCTTGGGTTGGCGATGTCCTCAGCTATCCCACTAGAGGGAGCGCCACTGATTTTGTGAATGCAGATTCAAAAACTGTATCGGAAAGGGCATTGAACTACATAAAACGAAAAGGACTCGTTTTTATATTCAGCGGCAGTTATGTGGAATGGGTTACCTGCAAGCCTTAAGTTGATTAGCTCTATTAGAAACTTTAAGTCCTCTCTAAAGAGCTGGCTGAGAGGCAGCTGGTCCGAAACATAGCTCTTGAATCGGTTGAGTTGAGGTATGTCCTAAATACCAATCTTTGTTTTAGTTGCTCATTCATTGCTTTATTAATTTATGTAATGAATTGATTGGATACCTTGCACTGAATATATACTGTGCATATATACTGCTGCCTTTACTTTTCCGCACGTGGGGCATACACACACACACACACACACACACACACACATTTATACTTGCATGTGCTCATATACTCACTCAAACATTAAGAGTCAAGCACACACCTACACCCAAAGAACCACAATGAAAATAAACTCTTGGGCTTTATTGTGTTTTATCATTTTGACAAATTGACCAACGATATGATGCCTCCTCACTGTGCATATATATTTCATTTATTTATCTATATATGTAATATATATTTTTATATGGTCAATAAAGTATTTCAATCAATCCAAAAAAAGTTATGTCTCAGGCAAAGCTGATAAGGTTCAGGAAAATATGACTGACAGAGAACAAATCCTGTCATAGGTATAGTGGAATCATGAATGTCATTTATTACTAAGTCAGCTTGGTCTTACTAATAATGGCCATAATTACTCAGGTTTACTGTTTAATGATGGGGTGTGAACTTAGGACCTGACTAAATGTATTTATTAAAAGTAACACGAAATCCCCCATATTGGGTTTGCATGTAAAACAAAATAAACCCATTATTGTATAATAGGCCATATTTAAGTAAAGAAACCTTGATTTGAACAAGTTCAAATTCAAATTCAAAACAAAATTCAAGATTGTTTTTCCTGGTAAGGTTGACTGTTTGGGATATTTAGACTACTGCTGAATAGCCTACTTCAACTAATCGCATATTTGATAAGGAAACAGTGAGTAGTGAATGAGACTGATACTTCATCGTTAAGTTTCACACTGACATGAGTGACAGCTATGTGAGAAAAAGTTGGTTAATGTGACAATAGACAAAGACAGTATAAAATGAATCTATCCTTCTGAATTCAGTACAGTAATAGGCTACCGGTACACCTAAATTCCTCACTAAGGTGGATTAACAAAGCAATTCTGATGTACGCCGTACTAAAAGCAATGATTTGAAATTCGTCCTCCGTTAATAATAACGAATAACTGATAATAACAGTGATTTGTGTTCTGCTCAAATGATAACGTACATGAACTTTGAGATAAAGAGACACATCGGAAAGCAAGGGCAACAACATCCGTATGCATGTGCCTACGTACAAATAAATAAATGAATGAATCAAAAAAATAAAGCAAGCATTTTATTTTACACCAATGCATTAGCGAAGAATACAAATCCCACTAAATCTAAACCTATCAATGTGCTGCAAACAGCACAGACCATTCAGAATGCAAGGACTTTTGAAGCGATCCACCAATGAAACTACGCCTAGGAATTGGGCTAGATGCGCCATTTTACTGCGTCCATAGCCATCCGGCAAGATGGTCCCCTTGCTTTGTCTCCACTGAGCGGAGTTGTTGCAATATTCAATATTTTTTCTGTGTTCCGTGCTATCAAAAATTGGGAAAACAAATTAAATAGGGTCGACCTTACAACAATCACCGTTACTCCGTCAACCAAGAAATGACGATTGAGAACAGCAGGTACGAACAACATAACAAGCTGTTTGTCTAAAGACAAGCCAAACGTTATGTTGCATTTCTGCACTGTGCTAACTTAGCAAGCTAACGGCTAATGTAGCTATCAGTGAGCGGGAGTCTAGCTAGGCTAGCTAGCTCACTGATAGCTACGCAGCCGGCAAATTTATTTTCCTCAAACCACATGTTTCAAATTTCGATATGTGTATTACAGAATATTCGATAAATGAACAATTCAGGTATTTGCAAATGTATTTCACTGTAAAATGTTGGCCTCGCGCATGCAATCATTGTACCAATGTAACGTTAGGTTTTCCGAAATGAAATACAGTTGCTCGGTAGCTTGTGAAATCGTAAGGCAAGTTTAGTCATCAGTGGGTGGCAATATTGCACTGCTAGCTTGTATGTTGCTAGTCACTCAGTGTCAGAGCGGTGTAATTTTTTCAGTTAGCGCACTAGCTAACTTGTGCCATCCATGGTAAAGGGGGAGGAAATGGGCCTATGCATGCATTTTCTGCATTGGGCCATGCATGCGCAGCCAGGATTGCAAGGTTGCCAGGGCAACATGAGATGTCGAAAATATAAGTCTGCGGTGACCTCGGCAACTAAACTGGCTGACGTTTAGCCAACTTGAGCTAACATTAGCTTAACGTTAACGTTACCTAGCTAACATCAGCTAGCTAGTTAACGCTAGCGGTTATGTCATGAAACGGCTGAGGTGTTTGTGTAAAATGGAAATAAAACACTGGCAAAGCCGCTAAGGTTGCAGCGGGGGCTACTTCCAAAATGAACACACATTTTTGTGAAATCGACTCGAGTGATGTTAGGCCTGCGAGTGTTTGCTTGTTGCATGCTTGAGGCTGGCCTGATAGTGATAACCGTAGATCAACATCTTGCAGGTGAAATAATAATCGGGCGCACATTATGATGACGCAAAACACCAATGTAAACAGTGATACGTTTGGTTGAACCTTACAAGTAAAGCCAACGTTTATATTAATTATTATTATCAAATATAATCATGTTATCCCATGATCCTAAAATATTGTGATTTTATTTTTGTCTACACTTTTGTTTGGTAATAATACATACATGATCTGTGTTTGTTGTAACTGAGTTGATCAGTGACTTCTGGGGGTGGAAAAGTTATTTTGGCTTTCTAAACATCCTAAAGTTTGTCTCGAAAGAAATCATTTGTTATCGCTGTAATGTAACAAGGCCTTAAACAAAAATCAAATGTCAATTTGAAAGAATTTCGATGTCTTGTGAAATGTTTTGGAATGATTGACAATAAGAAACTTGAAACCTTAATTATGATGAAGCACTTTCTCTTGATGGGTCTGTGGTTGAATAGCATGTGTGACACTATGCCTGTTTTTATTAGCTGCGAGTATAAGTCAGTTTGTCAGTCTTTCTGTCCATCCCAAAAGTGTTTTTGACATGGCATAGACCACGATAGAAACATGCAATTTCCTAAAATGATAGATATTCGTCTGCCAATGCATCACAGCAAATATAACTCCAATCAGCCTGATGGTGGTGCTATAATCAAAGGTCAAAATGTCAAACTTTGAAAAGCTGTAACTCCTACACCATCAGTCCGATTGACACAAGATGTTGTACACACATACAGCTACAATAGGACTACAACTTTGCCAATAGGACTACAACTTTGCCAATAGGGCCACTCATGTCTGCCATATAGGACTTTCTGCCATTTTGCTACTTTTGAAGTTAACTTTTTACCCTAGTACTCCTAGTTTGTCCACCTTATTCTCACAAAACCTGCTGTGGCATCTAGGGACAAATGTCTTTCATTGTATAATTTTGAAACATGCTAGACCAAACCATATGTCTGCCACATCCAAGTGAATAGACCTTTTGTCACCAAGTGTTGTCATCATTTTGACAAAAAAAAGCAAGGCACCAGTTAGTTTCCCCCCCCCACCCATGGTGAAAATGAACAGCGTTTTGCTTTCCTGTTTAGCAGTAATTTTGTCTTTAAAACTGCATTTGGGTTGAGAGGTAAAGTGATGTTTTACAGGAGTATTATAGGTTTTGCTGACTAACCTAATTTTAAGAGCCACATTGCTAACACTAAATGACAGGATGTTGCAATTTTCTTATGCCCCCACTACACTGAGGCTTGTGATGTCGGATGACCTGAGCTACAGTGCTAAGCTAGTTTTGGCTAGCGATTTTTCCTTCTTTTTTATTTTTTTTTTTTTAAACTGCCACTTCGAAACTCAAAATCCCCTGCCTCAGCAGAGAGAGAAATCGATATTAGAAGACCTTGTTCAAGCTAAAAAGCCTGCTTTAACCACAGATGAAGCTAGGGGCAAGCTATTAATAACCCATTCATTTTCTTACAGCTGCAGGAGATACTGGAGAGAATAGAGCTGCCAGAATTATGGCACAATAGGTCTATTTTTCTTTTTTGAAAACATGTAAACCAGAAGTGTTACTCATGAACGCATTGTGTGATTTGCACCAAACTTCACACGTCTGTCCTCCATGATGGGGAAGAGGTATGAAAAGTTTTGTGTCATTCGGTCATATGGCGCTATTCATAATAATCACAGGACAGAGAGTAGAGACATGAATGACATATTTGTGTACCAATGCCACACACCAAATTTTAGACTAGAGTTTAGAGTTGGCCAAATGGTAGTGCTACAATCAAACATCAAAATGTACAACTTTGAAAAGCCATTACTTGTACACCGTACATCCGCCTGACACAACACTTTGTACACATATTCAGCTATCCTTAGTCTACAACAGTGGTCTTTGCCACTAGAGAATTGCATAAAGATAAATGATGCAGTGCTCAGCTTAAAGTACATATCTAGGCAGCAAGAAGCAGTAGACATGAGGGGTTTCCTGCCGCCAAATTGGTTGCAGCTTATGACAAATTTCGTGCTTGTTTTTTACAGGTTAAAATGAGTACACCTTCTGCTCAATCAAACCTCGACCAAATGGCAGAAATGACACAGGAGGTGGGTCTGGCATGTTTTGCAACTAAAACCTGTCTTTATTACAGCCATGCACATTGGAACAGGCTGTAAAAATCGGACCCAGAACCAACTTACATTGAGCTAATTGGGACAACTATGTAATTCATTTGTGTTTTTGTAGTGACTCGTATGTGAACTCATTGCTGTTGTATGGGACATCAGAGGTCTGCGCGAGCTTGATTCAGTCATCCTGCATCCACCCGCTCCCGCTGCTTTTATAGCGGCACCCACCTGCTCCAGTAGGTTTTCCTGCTGCCGCTGCCCACACCCGCAGGCACATGCCAATGTTTTGCTGTGACCTCGGCAACTAAACTGGCTAACGTTTAGCCACCTTGAACTAATGTTAGCTTAACATTAACGTTATGTAGATAACATTAGCTTGCTAGTTAACACTAGCGGTTATGTCATATGAATAGGGCTGGGATACCAATTTGTCTGTTTAGCCAGCCGACCCAATGGATAAGCACATTTTAACAAGCTAACCTATATGTTGATCAGTTACTGTCAATCTTAATGCATTTCAGCTTTTGATTTAGCTAGCTATCTCAGCCATAAGCTAAAGCTACTCACAAACAATATTTAATGTTACATGGATCCCAGTTTAAGTCACCGCACCTATTACAGTAACGTTAACTTTAGTAACAACCATGTACAAATTGGCTGAATTTTTATGTTTGCTAAACCTTACCTGCTAAAATCCCAGTCACCATGGTGCCATCCTCAGTAATCTCGGATAAGGGGGAATCCGGTGGTGGAGATATTGAAGGAGGCTCTGTAACGTTAGGCGGACTTGAATGCTGAGAGGAAGATAGCTGCGGTCCATTCTTCCTCTTGCAGTCGAACATGGATCAAACCTCCATGCATGTTCAAGTGTTTCATCAAATTTGTTGTGTTGCCGGTCTTGGCAACAATGTCCTTTTTGCATATATTGCGTCGTGTGCTATTGGCATCGAGCCTGATAAAATGGAACCACACTTTTGATCTCTTACACATTTTTTACACCTATGCGACACACACTGTAGTCAAGCCTCTCAAAATACAACACACACACACGTGCGTGAGCCCCGTCTGTCTGGGCGTAATGTAGTGTTTTTCCTGCATGCCTCTACGATGTGTAACGTTAGACAGTCAATCACCAGCATTATTAAATCTTGGCACAAACATGCTGCGTGCTCATTGGCTCACTGACGCTGATGAGATTTGGTACCGAATGACGATGCATTTGTCGATACTCGCTCGTATCAAAGCAGTTTGGTCGGTGTCATATAAGTATTGAAGTTTGGTACCCAGCCCTACATATGAAACTGTGGAGGTGTTCATGTAAAATGAAAATAAAACACTTGTAAAGCCGTTAATGTTACAGCGGGGGCTACTTCTAAAATGAACAGGCTCAACTCGAGTGATGTTAGACCTGTGAGTAGTTGCTTGCATGCTTGAGGCTGAGATGATGGCAATAATGTTAGATTGACATCTTGCAAGTGAAATAATAATCGGCCGCATATTATTAATGGTGCAGGACGCCAATGTATAAACCGTGCTAAGTTTGGTTGAACCTTACAAATAAATAAAACATTTATATTAAATATTATAAAATATGTTCACATTATTCCATGATCTTAGAATATTGTGATTTTGTTGATGTTGGCACTTTGTCTGGGAATAACAGATAATTATGGGGGGTCTGACGAAAATCATACATCTCTGTTGTAACTGAGTTGATGAGTGACCTCCAGGAAAAAAGTATTTTTAGCTTTATACACTAGGGCTGAACAATTCATTGAAATGTTATCAAAATCACAAGATGGACTAGTGCAGTAAATTGCTGGAGGAGCAATATTTGTTAATGGTGAAATGTTAAAATACCATTCTAAATTAAGTATTGTGGTGCTGCAGAGATTTTGTGGCCGACAAATTGTAATCTACAGACTTTAAGAACACATCTTTGTTTGCCGCAGATCCCTGCAAAAATCACACCATTATTATTTTAATGTTTTTCTAAGAAAATAAGAATAATGACACAAAAGTTGTCGTTGTTTTCATTATCGTTCAGCCCTATTATTAACATCCTAATGTCTGATGCGAAGGAAATAATTAGTTATTACTGTAATGTTAACAAGGCCTTGAACCAAAATCCAATGTCATTTTTAAAGAATTTCAAATCTTAGGAAATGTCTTTGAACGAATGACAATAAGAAATGTATGATGTGTCCTTCCTCTGCTTATTGGCCATATCATTTTCATGCTGTTATTTAATAGCTGTGATTTGTGTGTATCTTAGCTTTTTAACCGTCTGAAATGTCACTGAATTAAAATAACAGACAGTGGAAGTTAGCTGCTTGGAAAAGCAGGCTTTAAAGGGATAGTTCAGATTTTTTTTGTAACCCTAGCCCTATTTCTTACTTAACAATGATGATGTCGATTGGTAGAGTCCTTTCTCAGCACAATTCATGTTGTTCCTCATACCAGCTAGTTGGATACAAACCAATTCAAAGTCAATGGGATCAAGCACCTGTCTGTACAAGCTGACTAAAGCTTGCTGAAATCTACTTTGTGTCCACTGACGAGTAAATTTTGGTGAGCTTCAGTCAGCTTGTACAGACAGCAGCTTGTCCCCATTATTTGCATTGGTTTGTGGCTAACTAGCCGGAGCTAGTATGAGGAACAGCATGGATTTAGCTGAGAAAGGACACTACTGATCATCATCATCATTGTTGGTAAGTAAGAAATAGGGCAAGGGTTCAAAAATCTGATCTATACCTTTTAAGAGGCAGGTAGTGAGTACCCAAAATGTAATTATGCCCAATTAGGTCTTGGTGGGTCTGTGGTTGAATGGCATGTGTGACATGACGTGTCTATTCTATTCTTTGTTACAGGTTAAAATGAGTACACCTTCTGCTGAATCAAACCTCGACCAAATGGCAGAAATGATAGAAGAGGTGGGTCTGGCATGTTTTGCAACCAAAACCTGTCTTTCTTACAGCATTGCACATTGAACAGGCTATAAAAATCGGACCCAGAACCAACGTACATTGAGCTAATTGGGACAACTATTTATGTAATTAATTTGTGTTTTTGTAATGATTCGTATGTGAACTCATTGCTGTTGTATGGGACATTAGAGGTCTGCACGAGCTTGACTCAGTCATCCCGCATCCACCCGCCCCCGCTGCTTTTATAGCTGCACCACCTGCTCCAGTAGGTTTTCTTGCCACCCATGTCCGCTCCCACGGGACTTGTCCCAAACCTGCTCACTTGCCCGTTTCCCCTTAAAATACTATTGCAGTGAGCTAGCCTTACAATTAGAGAATGATTGATCAAAATTAAAAAGTCTTGTTCCCACGCTATAGCCTGGCCACGAAGTTAGCATGCCTCTCCAATAATATTCCATCCGTGCATAAAAATGAAACCGAAACTTGGCCTGGCTATGCATGTAGCACCATCAACTTGAAGGCTACTTGAAAACAAACCGCCTTTATACATTGCAACAATAGGAATGTGTTTCTTAGTCATAACAGACTTACGGCAGACATATGATTGCCTACTCAAGGCTTCAACTGCTCTGTAGGCTTGTCATGGTGGTACCATTGTTGATTCCCTCCATAATATCGTTTAGACTGGTATTACTGAGTTTTACCACTAGAGTGGGTCATAGGCTTCCTTTTGAGTTGTATTATACTAAGACATGGTGGCTACAACTTTTTACTCTAAGGCCCAAATTGGTTGATAATAAATGAATACATAAATGACAGCCTAGTTATAACAATTGGTTTATAAAGATAAAAGTTAGGCTAGCAATTCGTTGGGCTGAGGTGGATACCAAATTACTAAGGCATCTTGCCTATTTTCTTATTTTTTTGGCTTATTTCAACTTTTTAACATTAGTCTCTCAGTGTTTTCCGCTTCAAGTTAAATTGCCACCTCGCAAACAGGTCATGGAATATATGCCGTATCATACTGATAATATTAGGCAAATGGAAATACACAGATAAAGAGTGTGTCTGTCGTGTCCTCTCTCACACACACACACACACACACACAGCTCCTGTTTTCTCGCTCTGTCCGCTGTCTCACATTTGTGGATTGCATTGGTCATGGCAAGGTTTAAATTTTTAGTTGACTGGGCAAAAGTTCCAAATATTGTGGGCTGCTGTGCAGTTGCTTTCTCTCTTTTAGCCGCAGGCCTCATGGCTGCGATGGCAGAGTGATGTAATTGAAGATGGCTGTGTAAATTCCAGCCGTTTCCTCCTTTTGCGACAACCTTCTTCAGACAAAGTTTACAAATTGCTTTGTTGACATTTTCAGGTTCTCCATCGTCGTTGGGTCTAAATCCAAAGTACTGCCATACCAGGGAATTCGCATTTCTTTTTGGAACAAAATCCTCTGCCATAATGTCATGTCCTAAAACCTCCAAAACCTCCAATCTGCTACTGCTCGAGTGGCCTAGGTGACCTGCACTCATAGCCTGCATCCTGGGAGCCTCTCAGGCAAACATTTAGGTTATTGATTCGACACAAACCTTTCTACACCGTCATTTGTTGGTGATCAGTGCAACATTACATTATATAATTTATTGTATTAATTTAATAATGTTGGCATTCAATTTATTATTTTTTTTTATTTGGAACAGTATTGAAGATGTGGAGAAAATAACACCGGTGTTGACCCTAGGACCGTATGCCACCTGTAACACCTAATACCGTGACAAGCCTACCGCGTTGGCTCTCTAGAAGAAGCCTAATGACGTATCAGTCAAATCAACTTTGCCTAATAAAACATTATAGCATAAAAACGCAAAGACAATTAGAATGTAAAGTTTGTGAACAAACTTTTAAGGTAGCTTGAAAAGCCATGACAGAAAGATATTGATATTTCCAACAAGCCATCCCCCAACTCTCTAATAAATCAAAGATAGACCAACCAGGAAAAGGGGTGGGACTTAGTTTATTGACATATGACCCTTTCCTGAGTTTAACAAGCTGCCCCCCAACTCTATGACAAATGGTGTAAACGTTATTAAGGATTAAGGCAAGCCAAGTTACCTGTGGGTGAAAAGAATGTCACAGGACAGTCTCAGTGCGTGTGTGTGTGGAAATGGGAAATGATGAGTATTCCACTGCCAACTGGCATCCAAAATGATTTTGAAGCTCTCCCAGACATCGGATAGTCCTTGTTTGTTTCTGGTGATCTTGTATTAATGTTAATCAACTTAGATAGCAGCTTTGATAGCAGAATCACTCTCACCCTCCTGCTCCATCTAGCTTTAGCTTGGGGAAGGCTAGGTTGGCTCAATATAAAGTGTAACTAACATAACATTATTGTGAAAGCCTCTGCTTTGGTAAGCTTGCAAGCTGCTTGTTAGCTAACGTTACATTTGTTGTCCACTAACTTGTCAAACTGGCCCACCCTGATGACATCATGTGACATTCAAGGCATTGGGTGGATGCGAGGCAGAGTGAGAGTGATGTCCTACTTTGCTGTGGGTGATATAGAATTAAACAACTCAGACAGAAAACAGCCTAACAGAATTTTAATTTGTAGGCCTACATACATCATTCCTGCAGCGTGTAAACATGACCACCTGCCCCCAGCTATATGAAAAATGTAGGGGACTCGCAGGTCACGCCGGCATCCCACAATTCTGCAGACCTCTATGGAACATATTTAGCTACTGTACTAATGTAGGCCTATAGCCCTAGATACAATATGATGATGTTTTTTTTATGGGAGATTTTGTATGAGGCTATTTGTTCATGCTACTCAAGTAATTTATTCTCCCTTCCTCAGCCTGGGAGCTCAACAGAAACCATGAGGCCCTCCTCTTCCCGTACGAAGAGGTGAGATGCTCTTTTTTTAGATTCAGCACACACACACACACGCACACACACACACACACACACACTAGGGCTGTCACTTTCCCCCCAAATCAAGTTTGAACAAATCCAAAGTAAAATAGAATTTGTTCAAATTAGTTCAAACTTCTATGTAACCAGAATCCGGCTTGCCCAGAGAGAGAGAGAGAGCTACCGGCAGGGAGGCACTTTGGGATAGAGGCCTTGCACGTTTGTGTAGTTCTCTTTCTTCCAGTATGGCTGCCTGCAACCATTGGTAACCACTTTCAAAAGAAAATGCCTAAATTCTGTATAGTGGTAAAGTAGGTAAAACACTGGAAAAGGATGATATTGCTGTTCTACTGTGATCTGTTTTTCAAGCTCCAGTAATAAGACACCAAATTATTAAGTTTTTGTTTATATATTTCTCGTCAACACTTAGCAACCGTTTTTTTGCACATAGCAACTGTTGTCTCTTCCATTGCCATCAAAACAATCGTTGCTATGTTACAGGCAGCCATGTCGGAAGACGGTGAACTACACAACATTCTGTGAAAAAGCAGATTGTGAAATGAATAGAAGGGCCAACTGCCCTCCAATTTTGAATTTGAACAGATCATTACATCATTCGAACATTTAACATTTTACTAGGTTTGAACGATAGTCTTCTACAAACAAACAAAAGGTGATAGGCCAAACATGTACACAAACACGCAGGTCTCCAAGTTCACACAGTTCAAACAGCTTAACACAGTGTAATATAACTTTGCTAAACACAGCTTTGCTCTAATACTTTTCAGGAAGTCTGCTGCTACAACTAAGCACACTGGATTGAATGATTCGGACACCTCGGAGGACACCACTTCTGACCATCCTTCAGAGAGTAACCAAAACAGCTTGTCTAAAGGTATGTGGAAGCACACTGCCATTGATAATTATGATGCTATGAATAGAATGCAGATTTTGGTAATCCTGTTTTTTTGTGTGTGTTTTAGGCACATTGGTGATGAGGCCAGTTGGGAATGAAAATAAAGGTGCAATGAAGCTCAGAGTGGATTTCAAACACAAACGCACAGGTTATTTCATATCATTACATGTATTTGTTTGTTTTCATTTGCAGATGGTTAAAAGCATTGGGCCCTTGTCCAGTGATTTTTGACATGATCATGTGTAGTGTTGTCATAAATATAGTTTTTTCAATAGATATCAATTTTGAATATTTGAAATGTTTCAATACTCATTTGCCTCACTATCGATACCAGCTGTGCTTTCTCCTATGAAACATAGAACTAATTAATCATAGTGCAGTAGCTAATAGAACTCTGTCAAGTGGAAAAGTAAAGGAAACAACCTGCATTTTCTTTGATAGCGACACACAGACTACACACACCACTGCCCACATGGACCAGCCCCTGCTCTCTCAGCTCTAGTCCCTCGTCTCGTTTGCTCTACTTTTAAATAGTTTGCGGGTCTTGTCAGTGTTGGCTCGCTAAAGTGTGGAGCCTCTGCGACTGGTTTTGGTTGACACAGAAAACAGCAGGAGTGCAGTTTGGCAATGTTTCATATTTCAGGTGAATGAACAAGGAAAGACAAAGGATACCAGCAAGCCCATATGCAAGCAATGCTACAGAGCAGTGCCAGCCAAGGGTGCTAACACAACAAATTTCGCAAAGCACCTAAAGGACTGACACGCCAACCTCTATAAAAATTGAGAGGTTGATGATAGCTCCAATTTCAACATCACTAGCATTGAACAAGATGTCCCAGTAAACTAGGTTGTTGATGAGTGTGTTGTCCTCTTATTTGGCCAAAACCGTTGCAATCTTTGATGCTCTAAGGCTAAACTAATGCCCCCTCAGAGCTATCAGGCATGAGAAATCAGACAGCTGGGTTTCAATTGATAGGAAAAATACTTTGATCATGGTCAGAAGAAAACTTACTTGGAATGAGATGCTGTTGTGCTTGATAACACACAGTACACCTCTATAATAAAGCATAAGAGGTGTGATGCATATTCATTTTACTTAATTTCTAAGATGAGTTAATTAGATAACTTATGCTGTGTCGGTTTTTTCTCCCTGTGGTATTGAAAATGGTATTTGATATGGTATTGATATTTTTCAGGGTATCGTATGGAAGTTAGAAATTCCAGTATTGTGACAACTGGATAGACTTTGAAGGCATAACTAGTCATTGACTGACTTATGTTTTTTTCTTTTTCATTCGATAATGATTAATGTTGAATTAAGGTGGCTGATAGCTGATATAGAAGACCAATATTAAAGAGGTCAAGGGACCCCTTTGAATATGGCCATGCCCATCTTTTCTGTCAAAAAGATTTGCACTCTAAAAACTTAACCCGCTAGAGCCCTTGAAAGATGGTAATGTCGGCAGGCCAATATCTGAATTTGAATATTGTCTGAGACAGACTTTTTTTAGATTTCTTTTTTTTTGTTTAAATGGCCGGTTGACCCCTAGCCATAACTCATTCAGTCATTGAGCCCAAAGTGAAGGTAAATGGTATGTACATATATCTCATACACATATTTGACAATGGTTTCTGGTATTTCTGTTTTTGCCCTTTATCATAGATGATACCTTGGACAAGAAGGTAAACTGCACTGCCTGTGGACAGCAAGTAAATCACTTTCAGCGCAACTCTGTATATGAGCATCCCGTTCTCAAAGTGCTTATTTGCAAGGTTGGTCTTCATATGCTACTTCAGTTACTAGGGATGTTCCGATGCCCCCGATCCTGATCCCATATTTATATTTTCCTTGATAATACAGGTGCACAGTTCACACTCAAAGTATATTAAATTCAGTAAAACCAATACAATGTAGGTAAGATATGTTTGGCAGTGAATAGCTCTGCCTTGAGAAAATAATACCCTTCATCATAGCTTTCCTTTAATGGTTTTCATTTATTTTTTAACAAACAAGGATTTGAATTTTATCAGTCTTATTTATCCGATACGATCAATACCAGTCAATTCCAATTTGCCGTGATTGGCTCCGATACTGATCTATCGGATTGGGACATCCCCATCAGTTACAAGCTAACGGCAAAACCTGATGATGTCTGTCTGTTACACTTGGGGGTCTCGTTAAATCAGGATTGAATGAGGTAATTAGCAGCAGGGCTGCTGTTGCATCTATCAGCTGAGCTGAACTAATCATTAAATGCAGTGTAGGCCTATGGCAGGTGTCTGAGTAAAAAGGAGAGAGTACTAAAATGACTGAACTAAAATGAAGTCAGAATGGAGAAATACAGTATATCAGCAAAGCAAAGATGAAGATGCTTATCAGTCAATCGGACTCCACCCCTTACAAAAAGATACAGAGGCATGCATGGGGGAAACACGAGCCGTACTAAAGGCAGCACTAGAAAACATGTGCAAGAGGAGTGTAAACATTTATTTTAGGAATTTCTAGAAAGGGAACAGAGCTGGATGAGGAGAGACGGCAAACTGAAATGACCTGAATTCAGAATGGAGAAACATGTCAGGAGAGCAAAGATGAAGATGCCCCCCCACCTACACACCAAAAACTCACATTAGAAAGCAAAACAAGCATGTGGAAAAGACGAGCAAGACGCAAAAAGAGCAGAAAAACGGCCCTTGAAAACCTGGTTTATAAAGTTTCTGAAAGAACACATTTTGCCGTCTATTACATTTCTGGTATAGAGTTGCTATAACATGACTGTAAAACCTAACTAACCATAACTAACCGAAATTATCTGCACGTGCACATACCCTACACTGATTTTCAGATTTCTTTCTCTTTTTTCCCTTTCATCTCTGCTCCAACAGTCTCTCCCATCTCCACCACTTCCCTTTGGTGCTGTAGAGCGCATCTTCAGCTGTAGAGCAGAGGCCAATGAAACAAAGTGCCGCGCTGTAACGTGCAACAACACAACTTGCAGTAGGCTAGTC
>OMKL01153254.1:19943-33981 GCA_900302295.1 Parasudis fraserbrunneri | reverse complement strand
GAGACTTCAAAGCTGTTCCACTGACAGTGGTTTGAAGCTAAGTTGCAGACTGATAGAACTCTGCTGGAGCACTCCATACAGAGAGAGAGAGAGAGAGAGAGAGAGAGAGAGAGAGAGAGATGAAAAAGAGAAGTAGCTGAAAAAATGATAGAAATGGGGAGAGAGAGGGAGAGAGAGAGAGAGAGAGACATGAGGGAGAGAGAGAGAGACATGAGGGGGAGGGCGAGACCGTTGTTAAGATTAACATTCTCCACAGAAACTAACAGACAGACAAGCAGGCAGGCAGGCAGGCAAACAGACAGACAGACAGACAGACAGACAGAAGATATACATACAAGATAAATCATAATAATAATAGTACATTCAGTTTATATAGCGCTTTTCTAAATACCCAAAGCGCTTTACAAACAGAGTAAAATTTCACACAATAAAATCATTTATTAAGTACATAGAATAAAAATAAAAAGAGATGAAAAATAATAAATAAATATACTACAGAATCAGACTGATAAGAAAGAAGGAGTGAATTTAAAATTTGAGTCATGAGGTAGAGGGGAGGATGTTTAGCAGGGGAAAGCCAGTTTGAAGAGGTGGGTCTTAGAGCCTGTTTGAAGGATGGTAGAGTAGTTGCCAGATGGATGTGAATGGGGAGGGCGCTCCAGAGGGAGGGTGCAGCAACTGAAAAGGCCCTGTCGCCCCAGGTCCGGAGCTTGGTCCTGGGGATTGTCAGGCTGTTCGTGTCAGCGGACCTGAGGCGACGGGTAGGAGTGTGACGGGGGAGGAGGTCAGAGAGGTAGGGAGGGGCCAGGTTATTTAGGGCTTTGTAGGTGATGAGCAGGATTTTGTAGTTGATCCTGTGTTTGACCGGGAGCCAGTGGAGGTTGTGGAGGACAGGGGTGATGTGTTCTCTGTGACGGGTGGAGGTAAGCAGACGGGCAGCGGAGTTCTGGACGTATTGGAGTTTATTGAGGATTTTGTCGGGTGAGTCATAGAGAATGCTGTTACAGTAATGGAGTCTGGAGGTTATGAAGGCATAGATGAGGGTTTGGATGAGGGTTTCAGCAGCAGAAAGGGACAGGGAGGGGCGGAGGCGGGCAATGTTCCGGAGGTGAAAGAAAGCAGTTTTGGTGATGTGGTTGACATGCGGTAGGAATGAGAGGGTGGGGTCGAGGATGATGCCAAGGTTATGGACATGAGTGGAGGGGGTGACAATGGAACCATCAATGGTGAGAGAGAAGTTCTCCAGGGAGAGAAGGTCTCAAGGGAGAGAAGGTCTCAAGGTCTCAAGAGAAGCAAGGCGATGTTTCTTGGATGAAGGCTGATATGCAGTAGCTTCGTCTTGGGCTCCGGAGCAAACTCTAGCCAGGCTCAGGCCCCAGCCGGGGCTATTGCAACGAGCTACGTGGCTGGGCAGCTTGTGTTAGCTGCCACTCAACACAGTGAAACAGCTTGTTCATGTCGCTACATGCTTGCTAGGGGGATCGCTTGGAACAAAAACAAAATACTAGAGGAATTTATGAACTGTTCAGATGACATATGTGATGTAGGGATCAAGCATGAGTGGCGGCTAGCGTTAGCTGTGTTGCCTGCTAGTTGGTTAGCAGCATTAGCTAACCGGTTAACAACTTGTTGCCAGTTTGGCTTGGGTGTGCTCTGAAGCTTGCGAGTGACTGTGACTGCCTTAATTTGGGACGGATCGGCCCATTTCTTTCCACTATGCCGTCTTGAAATGTTAGTAAAGTAATGTGTAGCACTGAAGCTCAGACAGTGTTACGTTTAGGGATGTGCATGGATATCCGGTTAGCCGGGTCACCAGTCATTTTAAATTAACCGGATATTCATAATGGTTAAATGGTTAATTCGCATTTTGTTTTATATTATTTTGTATTAATGTTATGGGGTGAATGTGTAAACATTTTAAATAAAGTGAACACATGAGATGGTAATAAATGAATGAACAAGGTCTAGACCATTTCCGGATTGCTGCCAGCGTCAAGAAACAGCGGAGGTGGCAAAATGAAAAGAATGAGAAGCTTGGTTTGGGATAATTTTACGAGAAAAGACAATGATGTTCATTGTAAACTGTGCAATACAATAATAAAATACAGCGGCAGCACCAGCAACATGTTGGCACACATAAAAAACAAGCACCCACCAACCCATTTGACGGGACCAGCAAGGAGATGGGACTTGCGCCATTCTGAGGAAGTCACGCACGAGGGTCTGTAAGATGATTGAGCTAGACATGCTGCCCATAAGCTTTGTTGAAGGTGAGGGCTTCTGTCAGCTTAACTACCTCGAACCAGAGTACCACATGCCAGCAAGACGGACGGTAAATTTCCAAATTGAAAAGCACTACAACAACTGCTCACATGCGCTAAGAGAAGAGCTAGCTACTGTCGGGAAAGTTGCACTCACTACTGACTGTTGGACAGCTCTGACCACAGAGAGCTACATTATCATCACGTGCCATTATATCGACAAAGACTGGCAGATAAAATCGACGGTGCTGCTGACACAACATCTAGCAGAGAGACACAGCCGAAAATCTGGCGGAGAAGTTGAACGGTGCCGTTCAGACTTGGGGGCTTACTAACTGTGTCTGACAGCATGTGTGCATGACAACGCATGGAACATTGTGGCGGCCAACTCCTCTGAAAAGGTGACATGGGAGTCCGTTCCCTGTTATGCGCACACTCTACAACTTGCCATAAATTATGGATTCAATATCTATGTCCACCGCATCATCACTGCTGCTGTCAGGCTTGTGAAACACTTTAACCACAGCGCTGTGGCTACCGAGGCACTGCAGAAAAAAACAGGAACAAATGCAATTTCCCCAACATAAACTCATACGGTCCTGCAAGACACGCTGGAATTCAGTACGTGACATGTTTGAGCGACTCACTGAACAGAGGTGGGCAGTGTCAGCAGTGCTCTCTGATCGCACAATAACTAAACTGTCTGATGTCAGAGTGCTGCAGGATGAGCACTGGAATATCATGGAGGAGATCACACCCGTGTTGTCAACCCTGAAATGTGCCACAACAGTGATGTCTTCAGAGGAGAATGTCTCCATCTCTCACACCTACCCAATAACGTTCCGTCTGATCCACAAACACTTAATGCGACATGAGGATGAAAGCAGGAGAGTGACAGAGTTTAAGGCTAAAATGCAGGAGTCTCTGGAAAAACGTATGCAGGTAGGCTACGCTCAATTATTGTAGTGGTTTCGGCCTATGTCCTAGTTGTTTACAGGGTAGTGATTTTTACAGTCTATTGCATTATAGTCTTTATATCAATATCAATGTTTATTGAAAAAAATATGTATCTAACATATTCGTACAGGCCAATTCTGGGGAACTGACTTCCAAACCTCCTCTGATAGCATCCACACTGGACCCTCGAACATGTCAGAGTTGGCGAGGCGCTGCGTTTGTATTCCCGGGACATCTGTGCCCTCTGAGCGGGTGTTCTCAGCTGCCGGCCTTACGGTGAACAGGCTACGTACCCGTCTGGCCCCAGAACATGTTGATATGCTGATATTTCTTAATAAGAATCAGTAGGCTAAATATGTCTATTGACTGGAAAGCATAGGCTTTTTGTTGTTGCCTACTGCAAGATGCTGATATTTCGTCTGTGTGTTGGCTGGAAAGGCTCGGCCTATAATATATAACAAGTCTATTTTTTTGTTTTTACTGCAAGCTGCTGATATTTCTTTCTTCTGTTGACTGAAAAGGCTAGTAGATCTATATTTTGTGAGTCGACTTGTAGTTATTGCAAGCTGCTAATATAAATAAAAATCAGCAGGCTAAAAAGATGTCCATTGACTGGAAAGGCTAGACATATATTTTGTAAGTCAACTTGTTGGGCTACTGTGAGATGCAGATATTTCTTAATTTAATTTCAATTTCAATTTCAATTTAATTCAGTCCGCTACATTATTTATTTATTTATTTTTAATTATTTTTTGTTTTTACTTGTTAGAAATAAAAGCCTGGAACACACAGTTATGTCAGGAATTGTTTAATAAATGATTATTTTGAATGATATCCGTTCTGTTTACACATGCTTTTTAATTTGCTGGTGTCGGATGTGTTGTAGGCCATGGTTCTATTATCCCCAACTTTTTTTGACCAAGGCACCCTTGAAAATATTTATTTCACATTAATTTCATTCACAAATAGCATTCAGTAGCGACTGCTAGAATAGCCTATTTTATATGCCATTTTAAAATATGAACAATGTCTATGTTTAATCAGCTTATAAACTCGTTAAGTTACATGGTAAAATATTAGCCTCGCAAGCCAGAAGACATTTTTCTGGCTTGCGAGGCTAAATAGCCTATTCATAGTATTCTTATGACGTTTTTTTGCCATACAATATGGCGCAGAACCACTGCTCTTTTGCCACAGTTGTCATTTAATGATAATCATCTGCAGTTTGATTACAATCACCTGTTGTTTGCGACCAAGATGTCTGCGATCCAGTACTATGTCGTCATTATGTAGAATTAGAATGTGAAACGGGCACATTGTGCACTGCAGCAGCACCCCTAAAAAAAGCACACAAAAAACACGGCTAACCAGCTTTCACAATGGTTAATGACAGCGGATAGCCAGCCCTCAAAATAACCACGCTGCACATCCCTAGTTACGTTACAAGCTAACATCAGCAAAGTGGCTTATTTATTTGAGAGAATGGCGTAACAGCCCTGCCTGCTGTCATCTGTCACTCAAGGTTCACTCATGAATATAAGAATGTCTGCCCCCCCCCCTCCCCCCAGCAGTTTGTCAGCTCTGAGCACAATTTTATTATATCCATAAAAACAATGCTATTTACATTTTACCAAGTAAATATTGTTACAAACAGTACAAAACTCTATTTTATAGGCTATGGTTTCAAAGTGGTAAAAAGGTATATTAATGCCAATTTCGGTTTAACTTTAATTAACATGTTTTCTGTACTCTTTGGCATAGTATTATGAAACTACACTCATGGCTGTGTGTTAATGTATGGGGTGTTTGGATGGGTTAAATGCAGAAGATTAATTTCCCATGGGGGTTAATAAAGTAGTATTCTATTCTAATTTATAAATAACAATTTGAAGCAGGGAAATTGGGAGGTTGTGAAGCAAGGAAGTTTGCTGCTACCCAATGATTTCAGTGGAGGGCAGACTGATTTATCCTACATTAAAAATAAATATTCCTTCATCAAGATTTTAACTTACAGTAATCAACTCCATAACATTTATTTTCATTGGATGTGCTTAGTTCTCACCATAGCCAATATTTACAAAAATAGAAGGTAGTCTTATTTAAACTCAAACTGAAAAGTGACAAAGAAAACAACAACAACTGATAGTTAAATGAAAACGTTCATTCCCGACCAAGGACAAGACACACAAGGCATCAAGATTAGAGTGAGTTTGCGAGGTGTGCCCAATATGCTCCAAAAGGGACAGTGGGGAGGCGCCTCTGTGCACACCTGGGGTGGGGAGAGTGAGACTGCAGCAGAGTTGAATATTTATATTAAATGTGTGCCTCTTACAGTGTTTTAGCCTGTATGAAACGATTATTAAGTGGTCATAATTTGTTAAATAGGTAAACTTTTGTTAAATAACACTTCATGGAAGTCAGATGCTGGCCAGTTTGCGCCGCTTGCCTTGTCCACGCGTACATGGGTATTTTTTAAAACAGGGATTTTCCTCCTACGTTTTCAAAAAAGATCTCCGTTCACATGAAAACGCAAAAACACAATTGAAGCGTTGTCAAGAGCATGCGAAACCAACAGGAGGCGATATAACCCTAACCCTAAAGCCATGTTGGCCAATCAGAAGCCTGAAAAAAAAAGCTATTTCCAGTAGGCTAGCAAGGTAGGCTTCGTTATTTACTATTTGGTAAATAGTCCTTGTAGGCTAACGTTATGCTGCTATGGCGCATCTAGAAAGGGGGGAATCATATGTGTGGACTGACAGCGAAGTGGAGTTATTCCTCAATATCACACGTTAGCAAAACACCTCATGTAACAGCGCACAACAAAGGAGAAAATGTTGCATACTCTCAATGTCACAAGCCAAAAACTCTTGTTTCCTTGTCTACATGTCAACACGTAAATGGTGTCTCTTCAACCTGGAAGGAGTTTTCAAATAGGTTAGTTTTCAGTGATCTAAAACGCAGTTTGTGTGTGGACAGAAGGCCAAAATACATAGAAAAAGCTATGTTTTCAAAAATACTCGCGTATGTGTAGACAAGGCGTGAGGATGAGAGATACGTATGAAACGCTGTTTGCTCATCATCCAAAAACATTTACATAAATTAACAGTTTATGAGTAATACAAACGTTTTGGATTGATTTAAAAAAAAAAATTATATACAGTTTAATGGCATAAAATCCTTTTTGCACTGTACACATCGTTGGTTGATTATAGGTTATTGGTTATTGGTTCAAAACACATCAATCAAAGTGTAGATTGTAGAATGGGCATTTCCCCGGATAATGAGTGCAGGCTGCCCACCCAATTAGAAGTTAGAAACTGTACTGCTATTTTATGTGCCATTTTTCCATTGGCTGAAGAAAGCCCGCCCATAGCCACTGCCACTGTCTACACACTCTCTGTGCCACATGTTTTCAACAGCATAACTACAAAATGTTTGCATTAGGAAGCAAAAGCACATCAGACACATTTCAGCCTGGAAGACTATGGAGACAGTCTTAGTAGGCAGGTTGATTTATTTTATGTTCAAGTAGAAACAGGTATTTTGGTTATGGTTATGGTTGCTTTTGGATCAACTCTGTTTCTTATTTCAGACAACACTTGTACATCAATAACCTAACGTGAAAGAACATCACAAGTTGATGGGGGATATCTTCAGAAAACTCCCAAGCAACTAATTAGCTTGTGCTCACCTGCCAACAGCACCCATTAATTGTAGCTATTTTTAACAGTCCCTCATAACTGAAGGAGGTTATGAGAGTGGAAGAGGCAAGGAGGGGAGGAGGAGTTACTGAACTATAAAAGATGAGTTATTACATTTTCTCTCATATTGGAAGAGGCTGCCATTTTTTCCACCTTTTTCTCCCCTTTCTGTGTTTGTTTTCTTTCATTTTTCCAACCGACTTTCTTTCAGTTTAGATCCTTGTACACCCTGAATTTTTCACCCCATAAAGCTGCCATGCTGGCCTTTATTGAATTTACAGCTAATTTAAATGTTATTACCGCTTGAAAAGACACTCATCTGTAATCTCTCTGTCTCTCTCACTCTCTTTCTGTACATTGTTTCCATCGTAACAGCTTGACATAATCTCAGACAGCTAATGTGTTAGCTTGCAAATCGATGAGAGTGGAACTTGTGCAGAGCACAGTGTTAAGATCTAATGCCAATGTGAAGTACTCACCTGGCCTCCCAGTTCCGTGTCTCTTCGCACTTATTTATTCAGACCTGCCACACAGGCTTTGTGCTTTCTGAAAAGAACATGGGGATATTTGTTCAACAACAGGTTAAACACAGGCTGAACTACTCGCCGATATTGATGTGGTTGATGTGATGAGGTCTTCCATTTATCCTTTGAAGTACCTCCATTAGTGTTGCCTGTTCAGTGTGTGTGTGTGTGTGTGTGTGTGTGTGTGTGTGTGTGCATGTGTGTGTGCATGTATGCGTGTGATGTGTGATGTGACCAACTCACCAAAGCCCACTTTTGCTGTGACGACATTTTGGATTGTAGGGGAAACCGCAATAGCTGCGACCGTTTACACGCATGCACTTACACATGCATGCATTCACACACACACACATACACACACACGCACGCACACACACACACACACACACACTCACAAACACTTGACCTCCATGCCAAATTTCAGCCTCCAAGGGCGAACACTGTGGCCACTAGAGGGTGGGGACACTTTTATGGACCAACCAACAGAGCGAGCTATAGAGCTGCTGGTCACAGCTAAAAAGCTGATTCTAGGATTAAAGGAACACACCAACATTATGGGAAATGCACTTACCGTCTTCCCCAGAGTCAGACAAGACGATAGATACCAATTTCCTCTCTGTGCGTTCAGTAGAGAGAAATCTAAGCTAGGATAGCGTGCAGCCAGATTTTCCTCTACTGAACGCACAGAGAGGAAATTGGTATCTATCTTCTTGTCTGACTCTGGGGAAGACTGTAAGCGCATTTCCCATAATGTTGGCGTGTTAGGATAGGGGTTAGGCACCTAGCTGATATGGTTATGGTTAGGGCTAGGAGTAGAAAGAAAGGAGATGTGCATCATAATAGAGTACGTTTTCGAATGTAAAGAAATTCATGGGACCAATGATAATTGGTTGCAATGGGAGATTGGCAATTTGTGCTAGCAGGTGACAAATCAATTGTCGTGGTTGCTGTGAATGTTGTATTTGTAGAAAAGTTGCTTTACTACAGAGTAAAATGAGCTCACAGCCAGCTCTGTATCGTCAGACCAGAGATAATATTCCTAAACTACTGTGCATGCTCTAGCTTCCGGCTTTAAAAAGGACTACATTGAGGCGGAAAGGGTGGGCGTCAGACAACACACACACGGAGGAGAGGGGCTGAGAGTTTACCTCTGGTTACTCCGTTACCTGGCAAGAGAGAGTGGGAAACTGATCGAGAGAGAGAGACGACAGAGGTATCAGGAATTTGAAATTACCCGCGCATTGAATGAGTGCACAGCTATACATCATTATGACATATAGCTCTACCAAATTAGCACAGCCGATGATTCTGAGCAAAGATCGCTTTGGCCAACCACATAGAGAGAATGAATCAGTTATGCCATAATCTGGTAAATTAGTTAAATGTTGCTTTGCGGTGGAATTTCCCTTTAACGGGATTGTAGCAAACTGGTGTCATTACTTGTTCATCAACTATCCAGCTGATATCCATTATGAATGATGAATGACTTTACACTTTGATGTTAGAATTTATGTGTCATGCATTTGGCTCCCATTTATTCCAGCTGCGATTCTGATCCCATGGATTGGAATACTTCCTTTTTAATGCAAAGAACTGTACACAGCAACCGTTGTCATCTCTTTCATCTTTCAATAGTGCTTCTAGGGTTAGTATAGTAATACCAACGTGTGTGTGTGTGTGCGCGCACACACGCTTTTGTATTAGCATGTGTGCGCACGCATGCTTTTGTATTAGCGTGTGTGCTTTCCCTCCGTTCGCAGCTGACATGCAATCACTCTTCACTCTGCCCACAGATGACCCTGTGTGTCTCCACATGCTAAATTCTTCTATTGCATGAAAACACGGAAGACGAAGAGCTCTCTTCTTTCAGCCTGGTCCTCAATTTGCTGCATGGAACAAATAACAATGCCTGTCAAAAAAGCTAGAGAAAAGTAGAGGGAAAGGGAAGAGAGAGAGAGGCTGGAGCTATTGTTATTGGAAAACATTGTTATGCACTGGGCAGGTGGAGAGGGAGGCAGAATGGTCCAGGGTCTTGTCTACAGAAACGAGTCTGACCTGCAGGCACGAACCCTCTGACAAGAAGGAGGAAGCGCAAGATTAGATGTGACTGTGCTTATTTGATTTCACACACACATGCACCCTGCATGTACACATACACGCGTAAACACGCCTGCAGTCACACACACACACCCAACAATCTCCTTGTGTTCTACCAGTCGATTCTCTCCATAGCCCAGATGGATTAAAAAATACCATTAAGCAGAGGCGGGACCAAGTCATAGTTTTGCAAGTCACAGGTAAGTCTCAAGTCTTGACACCCAAGTCCCAAGTCAAGTACCAAGTTAAGACCGGCAAGTCTCAAGTTAGTCTGAAACTTTGGGTTTGCGAGTCTTAAGAAGTCCTAATGTGTTCTTTACCAAATTTAATACCATTTAAAAAATGTCAAACCAATGGAGTAGGTTCATATTTTATAGTAGAGTTATATATTTATATTATATATATAAAAATGTAATGTACATTACATATTACTCTCAATTACTGTAAATGTAGCATGATTACATTACATTATTACTATTACTATTATGCTCATCATAGTTACACGTTATGTACTCGTTATATTACTTTTGCATTACTTCGTCTAATAGTGAAGCTATGACACATCTTGTCATGATCATTTTACATTAATCTAACACTGCAGAAGAATAAACTAGTAAAGTGTGATAGTTTCAATAAATAAATATTCCAAAAAATAAATTAAAGTGCATCAATCGGGAATCCATATAGTCTTGGAATTCTTCAAACCCCTGGATAAAGGAAACATCATAGGCTACAAGTGAATTATTTTGTTCGTTCTAAATATTAATCCGTTTTTTTATGGCACAAGATATACATTGTAGCAGGGGATCCATTGATTACAGCTGACTTTTCTCTGCAGTGCAAAGATGATCAGGTGAAAGGTAAAGGAATGCCTGTTGAAACTGATCATGATTAACTGGGACTTCAATGGCATTTAACCTGGGTCTGTTGTGTAAAGAGGGAATTCAAAAACATTTTATAGCCTAGTCTGCCCAGCAAGCGTGGTGGCAGTGGATCTCTTCTTGTTGCATTGTCCTCTGCTCCAGCACTGCCTTGTGCATGACATGACTGCTCTGTCTGAGATGTGTTCCATTTTAAATTCCTGTTCCCTTCCCTCGACCACTCGCCCTTGCTCAGAGGGACAGAAGACCTTACCATAATACCATAGAGGGCTCACTTAAAAGATGTCAGGAAAAGAAGGGGATGTGAAAGAAGCTAACAGAACACCCACCTTCTTCTCTGCCTGCTCGCAAACCATGGCAGGTGCCAATTACAGAGGGAATTATATAAATCCCCACAGTGGTTTACTTCCTAAAGCCCAGGAAACGATCCTGATTGTTTGTCGCCAGACGCTCTTTCAATTACATAGGGAATGTAATGTAACATGCAAGACAATTTAGAGTTGATTCACTGTATACTTTTTATAGCTACATTTTTATCTATTGGGCTTGGGGAAAGTATCAAGTCTTGCAAGTGAAGTCATGAGTCATAGGTGTTAAAGTCAAAGTCGAGTTGCAAGTCCTTTTTGATTTTGTAGTCATCAGATTTGAGATGAAGTCATCAAATTCCATGTCATGTGACTTGAGTCCTCACCTCTGCCATTAAGATATGGATAAAGTGAAATAAAAATAAAAAAGATTAATTCAGGAACACGCAGCATCATGATTAATTTCCTCTCCCCTCTTCAGGTTTCTTAATTAAATTATTTTCCATGAGGAAGATATCTCTATGATAAACTGGATGTGTGATGGTGGTGATGAAATATTTAGTAATTCCAGATAACTGTGTTCGCAGCTAACTTTGGACCTGCTGTAGCTGAGGTCAATTAAAATCTTTATTCTTTTGATCATCCCCAGTAGTGTGGGGAGGGCTGAACTGACTACAGCACAACAAACACAGCACGCTTTCCTGCTTAGAATAATGTGCGCGCGTGCACACACACACACACACACACACACACACATACACACACACACACACACATTCCTACATGAAGACTCTTGACTATATTAATTCCCAACCCCTTTACCCTAACCTTAGTGAAAAAATCCACTCTGAGATACACTTACACAGTTATAAATGTACACCTTTTTGGTGTACTCACTTGTTCCAATCCTGCCGAGTCTACCTCTGCTTCAGCTGGTGACTCACTAACCTGACCCACCAACTGGTTTCTTACCTGTACACAGAACTATCTGGGAAGTCATTTTTTGAAACTGTTTGGAGTAGGGCCAGCACTTTAAAAGAATACTTGGCAGAGTATCTTTGGCCGTAGCTGCCAATAGTTCCTCAAAGGACGCTGATTAGTCCAAACCACTGTGGTTCGGGCACAAGTGCACAACTTGAAGCCCGACAAGATGGATTCTCGAGTGATCTTGTGATCTTGCAAAGCCAGCTGCCGTGCAAGGTTAGTGATTCTCTGTTTCCCAGAGTGACTTTCGAAAACCTCAACCCACCAAGATCAAAATGATAGCAGTTTGACTCTTCTCACTTGTGAGCTAGACTAGCTAACAAATTCATAAATTATTGAAACCACAAGGGTCTGTCTTTCGATCACAGGGGAGCTGCAAAATACAAGCTTAATGCTACATTAGCTGTGTTGCATAATGGACTGTTGAGATTAGTCACTGTAATTGGTAAGTCTGTTTTCTATCAAACTTTTCTGCTACAGTAGCAATATTTCGATGTGACAGTGTTCAGCACAAGAGGTTTTAGCTAGTTAGCCATCGTAAACATGGCATGACCACATTGGCCTTGCCTGGCTAAATAGGTTTTAGTAGATGTGAAGCACATCACCAGTTTCTTTTTACTGACAGGTTTAAAGTGTTTTCGGGTGCCACAGCATGGCACATGTTTGATGCTTATTCTCTTCTCCTCACCCTGTCATCCTCCCCAGATGTTTGTAGCGGGCGTTTCAGTTGGCCGTGCTGGTGTTTGATAGACGAGTGTTGGGTGGCAGGCTGACCTGCCCTCTGTCACATGCTGTTGATTCAAGGGGCTGACTGCAGCCTGAGAAGCTCCGGGGGCCTTGGTCACAACCCTGAGGCCTGATTGAGGCAGGTGTCTGACAGGCTGGCAGGGGACATTTGAACATGCTGCCAGTGAAATGCGAGGGAGAAAAAAATTATTGATTTCAATAAAGTCTCCTTTTTTCTTTCCCCGTAAATGCTTCTTTGTGGTGTCTGTGAGAGAGAGAGGGAGAGAGAGAGAGAGAGAGAGAGAGAGAAAGACTGAGAGACTGTGTGTGTGTGTGTGTGTGTGTGTGTGTGTGTGTGTGTGTGTGTGTGTGTGTGTGTGTGTGTGTGTGTGTGTGTGTGTGTGTGTGTGCGTCTGTGAGTGTACAGATGGTGGGGCTGGGGACCACAGAAGTTTTAACAGCTATATTTACTTGTCCTGTACTCCTGGGTTAAGTTAAGCTATTGCCTTCTCAATATAAAATAATCTGCCTGCAATTTAAATGAGCTTACGATTTATTAAACAGCTTTGGTTATTTGTTTGAAAGATCTGTTTGCTCTCAAAGGAGCGGTGGCTATTTGGAACATATTGAAAATACAAGCGTGTGTGTGTGTGTGTGTGTGTGTGTGTGTGTGTACAGTTGTCTAATAATATTCTTCTCCCCTTTGATGTGAACAATGTTATAATTCCACCTCAAGTTTAATAAAAAGAATTAGTGGATAATCAGGAATCGAACCCGGGTCTAAAATTCTACCACATAGCCACTGCTCAAGTTATTCAATTATAAGTTGTATCAGTTGTGGTCAAGGGACAAATCTCCCCCCTAAGTAAGAAAATACAAAAATATTTGTCAGGCGAAATTATTAGGAAAAACCTTTTTCAGCTCTGTTTTACAATAATTGCTAAAGGCTGTAAAAATGGGTGCAGCTGGGGACAACAGAAGTTAACAAGGTCTGCTGTTAAGTTTTTAACAGCTAAAATTATATTTACTTGTCCTGTAACGTTACTCCTGTGTAAAGGTAGGCTATTGCCTTCTCAGTATAAAATAATCTGCCTGCAATTGATATTAGCTTATAATTTATTAAACAGCTTTGGTGAACCGAGTTTCCTTAGTAGTTCAGCAAGAGGAATCCACAGTTATACAGTATTGGTATAACCTATACATAACATTGGTGTAACCTGAGCACCCCCTGCTGGCTGAGTGCCATTTTTGCGTGCGCAGCCCTGTGACATAGCGGCGAGAGCCCGGCGAGAGCCCCGCACCGCGGCCACAAGTCGGAAGAAATTTTTTTTCCAGTACTGTGTGGAGTATTGCAGAGACAATGTTTCCTGGACCCATGACAATGATGTCCTCAAAAGCATGTGGAACCTCTGTTAACATTTGAATTCTATGTATATGAGTGAGTAAGCGAGCATATGTGTGTGTGTGTGTGTGTGTGCTTGCGTGTGCTTGTGCATGTGTGTGTGTGTGTGTGTGTGGGTGAGACCCACCCTCGTGGTAGTGGCGTTTATGTGACCAGGGCTGTCCATCGCTGTGCTGTAGGAACATCTGGATGCAGCGCCT
>OMKL01153254.1:2092-19923 GCA_900302295.1 Parasudis fraserbrunneri | reverse complement strand
TATTGCAGAGACAATGTTTCCTGGACCCATGACAATGATGTCCTCAAAAGCATGTGGAACCTCTGTTAACATTTGAATTCTATGTATATGAGTGAGTAAGCGAGCATATGTGTGTGTGTGTGTGTGTGTGTGTGCTTGTGTATCTGAGTGTGTGTGTGCTTGTGCATCTGAGTGTGTGTGTGTGTGTGTGTGTGTGTGTGTGCTTGTGCATCTGAGTGTGTGTGTGTGTGTGGGTGAGACCCACCCTCGTGGTAGTGGCGTTTATGTGACCAGGGCTGTCCATCGCTGTGCTGTAGGAACATCTGGATGCAGCGCCTCAGCAGGTCCTCCCAGCCTGGACGCATGGAGGCCCGCAACGAGTTCTGGTCGATCTGGATCAGCTTGCCTGGAGACAGTGGTGGCAAGTATCTTAAGCATTTAATTATTTATTTATTTATTTATTGCCACAAAAAACCAAATGAAGGGCCAAATCCTAGCTCTCTCATTTGGGCAGAGAGTGGAGATGCAGGTGGAGCTCTAACTACAGGGGGAGGGCAGAAGAGTGTGGGGGACTCACAACTATGACACGTGTGTTCAGATTAAAAAATTAAATAATTTCAAAAATAGTTTCACCGGCCGTAATTTGCCCGTCTCTGATCCGAAGGATTCAATGAATGACCTGGCCGGTTACCTTGTTTGTGATCATTCAGCCATACTAGTGTTCAGTGGAAGTTCTCACCTGACAGCTCATGTCGAGTGTTGAAGCTCTCCGTCCTCTCCACGGCCGTCACACGGCGAGCCACACAGATCATACATGACTGGAGGTCTGAGGGGGAAAACACACCCATTAACATTTTATATTCATTATGTACAATAATATTGTGTGTGTGTGTGTGTGTGTGTGTGTTTTTTACCTTCCCCCTCCTCTATCATGGCCTTGGGCTGAGTCAGGGCGAAGCACTGCATGGTCTCGTAACGGGGGCCTCCAGGCCCCTCCTCCATGGGGCCGTGGGCGTGGCCAAACTTGACCAGCATGCGACAGGTGAAGGTGTGGCTCTTCTGACGCGCCGCCTCGCCTCCCCACGACACTCCATTTACTAATGGGAAAGAAACAGGTCACATATACCGGGATCAGAAATACAGACTCTCATGCAATAAGAGAGAGAGACTATTATCCAAAAAGGAAAACTACACAGGCTCTAAGAATTAAACAAACGGTGCATCTAACAGATAGAGAACAAAGAGACACACAACTATAATTGTAGGATTGACTGCATCTGTATTCAGCATGCACACACAACTCGCAGAACACCACTCCCATCCCCCCACGCCCCCAAACACACAGACACACACACACACACACACACACACAGATATTCAGGCCTCGTGCTGTTCTCCTCGTGTGCAGGCTCTCTCTCGAACACCTTGTTAGCACGGTGAATCTCAGTCCACAGTACCACAAAAGTCCTGCAACGCCGTACGACACACTTTATAACGAAAACAAAGAAACAAACGGTTAAATAGCTTGTTTGCAAGCAACAAACACTATTCTCTCACTTTGTGTCCCTGTGCTAAATGCAGTTTAGCTAATCCACTTGCAGGAGTGTAAATTGTTCTCGGACATCCAAAGAAACTCCCGACACTTTCCAGTCTCGCTCTTGCACCACGACGTGACAACGATGGTGACGCCAAAAGGGATTATAGAAATTCCAACATGAATTCAGCTCCAACTTACACTAAATAGTTCAATGAGCTCTCTTGCACCGTGCACCCGCTTCTCGGCTTGAGTTCGAGTCCCCCATTCGCTTGTACAACTTGTTGTTGGACCCACCCATCACTCATTGCGATTGGACAAAATAACTTTAACCAGCACGGCAACAGGCTGTAGGGTTCATTAAAAATTTACATAAACAGTCACCCTCCATGAACTTTCTGAAGTAGTTCTCATGCATCAATTTCTATTACATTATTATATTACATTATTATTACATTTACCAATGATATACACTGCAGCTAGCTTTATATAAATGGAATAGAAAGAAAATACTGACTTCTCTGATCAATATTACAATATTAATGAAAATACAAATGAATGAATGAATGAGCATAGCAATATATTGGAAACACCAGATTAAATCAGTAAACAACAATATATTTTCCAAGGGTACTACATCTGTAACTGCAGAAAACAGAGTAGGGAGAACACTAACGTTACACACCTCCATGCACTACTGTCATAGTTTCTCAACAAACAGATAGGTCTACAGGTGCTAGTAGTAAGTAATCATGAATTACTTGATGAGTTGATAAAAGCATTAGCTAGCTCAGCTAGTTATGGACCTCGACCGTTGTCTTGTTTTTTTTTATGAATGAACTGACTAACGTTAGCGTTAGCAAGCTAGCTTATGTTAGCTAACACTGACATAAGAGAACGAAGTTAGACTCACCTTCACAATTAAGATGAAATCTTCAAAGAAGAACTTAAATCCTTTATGGGCTTTTGATGTTTTAGTGTTACAGTGCCAGTCCATTAGCCTAGACCAGACCTGGGCCTTACACAACAATGTGTGGTCTAACAATCTACACCATTTTAAATATAAAGCTAGAAAATCTAATGAAAGGATCTAAATTAGTATTGTAGAAGTAGAGTTGGATGTGGGTGGCGAACAGGTGTGACATTATGGTGTATAAACGGAGACGTCCTGGTGGTTAATGGCTCAAATAGCGCACCATTTTGCAGCTTGGCCAAGTGAGGACCAGTGTGCTTCACAGTCAGACAGAGATTCCAAAGTTAAATTCTGAAGTGTCTTGCTCCATTCATGGCAGAAATGAAATGTAGGCTAATACAAATTTTCATAGTAGGTTTACTTTACATTACTTTTACATTACCCTACTAGGGTGGAACAAAAAGAATGGTGTTTTTGTGACTTACAAGTCTGTTTGTATGTAAAGCAAGGGAAAGAGGGTCTCGTGCACCGATGTACGTCAGGTTATGCAGAACATCTTATGGCAACATAAGGTCTGTAAATTATATAAAATAGAGAATACAGAAAAGAAAGAGAAGATACTGTAAATTGCTGATTCTCCCCACCACCAGTGCTTTTAAAGCAACCTTATCTTTTGATCCATTTGCCATTTCATTTTGCTTTCATCAACACCAGAGCAGATTATTTCCCCAATAATGAAGAATGCCATTCCTTTTTATAATCATAATATGTCAAGGGTGGATAATACAAGGGTTAGGTACAGTTAATATGCCTGGTCAGCCTCCTCTAAAACTAATTCATCTTTGCTTTGGTATGGTCAGAGGCACAGACCTCTTGCTGTAATCTAAAAGACTTTATCATAATGACTATGGCACTTGTTAAGGCTAGTGCTCTTGTTAAAGTTACAAAGAGGAATACAGGATGGATTGTGTCATTGAAAGCTGATTGGTAATGATAGAATTAGAGGTTAAGACATGACAGAATTTGTCCGGCCCTTGACAACAAGTTCTCATGTGACCCCCAAGGAAAAATAGTTGCCCACCCCTGGCCTAGACACATCTGATATATTTTGAGAGCTGACTCAGGGAACTCATTGTTAGGGGGAAGTTTTCATACACTTGTTTCATACATTTGTTTTGTCCAATGGAATCGGCTTCTCAACTTAACTGTTGCTTTAGTCTGAATGTGTGTGCGAAACCTGACCCCACCCTGTCCGTGCTGATTTACAGATGGCCGAACCATTTTGGAAAGTGTTATTATGAAATAAAAGGAGGAGAAAAAAGGAGCCAGTCTGAAATAAGTAATTTGTGTCATTATGAAATGCAAAGTTTTCAGACAAAAAGTAATGTGAAAATAAAACCTGTTGTTATCATAAAAATAAATAAATCAATATAATCACATTATTATGAAAATAGCAATCTTGAAATAATATTACATAATAATGAGTTGATATTTAGAAATTATTTCTAAATTATTATTATTATATATTATTAATTTACATATATTTCTACATTTACATATGTCATTATTTATTAAGATATCATTATTGATTTAATTTTGGCACATTTGGCCCTCCATAATCACCAGCGCGTTCCGGATACAATATAATGAAATTTGGGGCCACAATACAATAATATTATGATTGTTAATACCCTGTGATACCTTAAGTGTTGCAGTTAGATACTGCAATATATTGCAATTGATCACTCCATTTAAAAGTTTAAGTAATATACTTCAGAGAAATAAAATTATACTTATACTTAATCCATGTAATCCATGATTTACTAGATGAAATTCAAGGCCTTTCAGACAATCAAGCTGTCAAGTTGACAATTTTTTCATTCTCAAGAATGTAATTTGATAGAACATTCTTATGGTCTAATAATATTGCAGGGTATGACTAGCCTCCTGTTAGTATGTTAACATTGCATGCAAGCCATTCCGATCTCAGACAGTTTTAGGAGAGATGGTTTCATACCACATTGACTAGCATTGCAAATAAATGCTAACAGGAGATTGAATTTTTCAGAAATCAAAACACCAGTGGGTAATCTGTTATTTATTTATTTAATTGATGGTGTATGCAAAGGGTAAGGTTTTAAAGATCCTTAAAGACTCAATCCGTGATCCAAATGTAAAGGAATGGGTAGCCCCACCACCAAAAAGAAATGGCAATGGAGACATGTTTTCATGCTCTAGGTGATTGACTGAGCTCTTAATACTGAATAGAATCTGAAGGACTAATACTCGACAACAGCCTGTTCATTCTGATTTACAATGGGTTTAACATCTACAAATCAAACTATTCAACAGTAGACTTTACCCTTCCATTTTTAACTCCATTCCATCTGTTCCCAGGCCTTTGTGCTGTCTGAAGCCTATGACTCCAGTCCGGACTGGGCTGAGATCTTGTACCAGAAGGTTATCCTTAATGGGGACTTTGCATACCTCAAGGAACTGAGATTGCACAGACCGCTCACTGCCAGCCTGTTTGAAGATGTATCGAAAAAGTAAGTAGCCTATCGGTCATGATGTTGAATGTGTTTGTTTGGCTTTTTTTACGTTGAAAATTGTTATCTTCTGGAAATGATTTAGTCATTGTTATCTGGCCATGCCCCAAAGTAGGGCTGGGCAATATATGGGTATATATACAGTACATATACAGTACATATACCATTTATCCTCAATCTGTGTTATTATGTTGTGTTTTCTTTTAATATATATCATGGAATGATGATTGAAACATGTTTGTTGTGTAAATGGATGCCAACAAGGAAAGACTAAGTCAGATTCACCACAAAATTATTTCTAAAATGCTAAGATACAGTTCCAGTTTGATACTGTATCACACTTCCCATTACCATGCAGTCTAATATGATGAACATCACTTATCTAACACGATTTTCACATAGCATTATCTAAGCAGATATTGAAATATATATCGATATCAAAAAAACATCCCTCTAAATATATTGATATTTACATAGTTTTTTTCCCCATATAACCCAGCCCGACCTTTAAATAATTTCCCATGTTGTGAATAATTTGGTGGTTGTTTCCTACAGACTGACCCACAACAAGCCAACGAGCAGTGCCAGTCAGAACCTGAAGAGGCTGCTACAGCACTGTGATGATGTTTATATCCACTACAAGTTGGCGTATGAGCACAAGTTCTTTGACGTGGCAAACACGCTTCTGCAAGACTCAAAAACCAGCAGCTATTTAAATGACAGACTAGGGAGCTAAATTTCACATTGGCATTCAGTCCGTGCACCTTTCAAATACTGCAAAAATGTTAACCTTTTTTTCTTTGTCTGTGTTGTGTAAAAAAATAAATAAAAAATAATAATAATAATTTTGTATAATTTCCTATAAAGATTAAATTAAATCAAGTACTTTGTATTTATTTTCTCTTCACAAAAATCACTGAATAAAATAAATGTTTTATTGGTTATGATATCAGTGTTTTGATATTAGTCCTTCTGGCATACCTGCATACCTGCCTTTAAAGAAAAACAAAAAAGAGCAGTTCATGCAAGGTTAAAGTAATTGACTACTTTGGTAGTACTACAAGACCTCAGGTCATGTAGTAGCCTCTTGAATCTACCAATTGTATTGGGAGTTTGTTTAATCCTTGACACGAAGAACCATGTCAGTTTAAAGTGTTCAGGCAAACCGTTTTCAAACCTAATTAGAAGGGCACTCACAGGGATGCCTACACCTGCGCTCGAGCGGGCAAAGCCTGAAGTGCTGCTGTTCCCTTGCGCCTGTTCATCAACTTTGGAATCTTTGTGTGAGCACTCACCACTCACTTAACCACAGGGATGTCTACTTTTAGAAACCATAACGGCGCATCTGATAATTCACCACATCCAATGCTACTTCTACAAACTACAAACTAATTGTAAGAATTTGTATTTCACTTTTAAAGCAAGTAATAAAAAAAAAATACAAATAATAAAAATCCCCTAGTTTGGATTCTCTCCTTCCCTGGAGACTGATAGTGGGCATGTAGAACAGTGTAGTGAGAAAGTGATGTGCTTTCTACCCAGACCAGCTGTCTTGTTTCGTCAAATAACAAACATTGTAAATACTTCACCTATCAACACAACACTGCTTCGCTAACCCGATCTTATTGTAACCAACAGATTTGTGGAAATAAATACATGTTTTTGTGCACAGATCACAAGATGTATCAACTGATAATGCGAGTTTCACGTGAGCATTTTCTGGTTGATAACAAGATGACCGTGGCCCAAATAGGCAGTAGCGAACATTAAATATTTAACCTGCAAACATAAGACTGTTCTGACAGCACAATATTGCTGTAATTAATGTATGTCTTGTTAAATCTTCTGGGGGGGTGCATGGCAGAGGCGGAGAGTGGAGTTGACAAGGTCCGGGGCTAAACCCAGAATGTCTTGGAAGTGCATTTTTGGGGTGTGTTTTAATCTATTAAGCAATATCCTAAATAACAATGACTCATTTGACATAAACACTTTTTATGATAGCATATTAAGTCTGCAACAGACAAACATCAAGCATTTGTTTATATAATCTAGGGTAGGGTCTTACCACTGCTCTCCTTTCCTCCTCTTTTCTTCTTAACTTCTCTCACTCTCAGCTCCACTCATTTCTCCCTTATCCCTGGCCCTGCTCATGAAACAAATTGTTCTGAGAAGTTGTTCCATCACAAGATACATCATATGCAATTTAGAAATAAGATTTTAAATATGGACCTTAACACCCTACTAAAGGTTTCTACTAAAAGTTGCCTCCATTGATTAAATGTCGGCTATAAGTGCGAAATGTAAACACTACTTCACTATGTGAAGATATTAAGTAACTAATGTTATGTGAGCAAGTAGCCGATTTCACTATGGAATTAGCTGTAATTAGGTTAATTTCCACCACTCACAGACTGCACCCACCTTTCTTTGGGTGACATACTGTACTGTCACCCTTTCTTTTCTCTCTCCTGTCTTTCTTTTCATTTTTGGATGGCAGATTTTCCTTTAGGAAGCTGAGACATGATGCTCCACCGGCACTCCACGCAATTCCCTGCCATGAGTAGCCTACCGTTTGTGCCTGGTTTGAGGGAGCAGGCAGGACTGAACCAGTTCATGTAAATAGGTGGGGGGGGGGGACTGGGCAACACAGAGGCTCTCTGGATGGTTACTATTTCCCCAGTAATAGAACTTTTTGCTGCATTGATTGCCTGTCCAGTCAGAGAGACTGAGGGGAAATGACACAAAGTTAAAAACCTAAAATATTTGGGGCTGGAGTCCCAAGTAGCCACCCCCTCGCTCCATCACTGTCTGAAGGGTTCAGTTTGGCTCCCAAGTTTTGGTCTTTGGCGTTCTTCCTCAAAGACCCAAGATCCTCATTAATAAACACTGTGCCGTCAGCAGACACTCCACACTAGCGTGGGTTTGATGAACTGCCGGAATCAATAATAACGCTGGGTACAAAACCTGCAAGGTTGCTGCTTTGATTAAGTATTTCAGGTTCCAATGCAATTCCTCTTACAGTCACAAGATGGTGGTGGCTTCTAAACATGACCAAGCTGTGGAAGGTGAAAAATGAACTGACCTAGAGTGTTTCCATTGGATGCCTCCAAAAAGCCATTGTGTCTTATCAGTGAAATGGATCAACTTTGTACATTGGGACCAGGGAAATATTTGTTTATATCTTTAATGACTTGCATTCTGCCAAGCTTATTGGTTCAATAAACCTTTATTTCCATCACAAGCCTTACTCGTGAATCTTGTATCAAGTCTTACTTGGGGTTTTATTTGAGTCATTATTCAACACTGATTATAATATTAATCATGAGTTTATGTGACGTTCACATTTTGATCCTGACAGAAGTCAGTGCACACTGAGGTGGAGTTCAGCATTTTAAGAACTGTTGCATTGTTATGATGAAAATGCATATCACTTTTCTAGATAATATGTTTCTCTTGCTGTTCATATCAGAGATTTGCCTGATCAGTCCTTTCAATGAGAAAGGAGATTCTAAAGTATTGTCTGATTGTTGGGGAGAAATAGGCCATAGGGGGTATCAGCCACAACACAGCCCTCTGAAACTGGACTTCTAATACTGCTAACAAGGGGTGTGAGGAAATATTGTGCCACAATATATCGTAATATGAAAATTAGACAATATGCATCGTTGAAAGAAAAAATCATTACTTCTTAATTACGCTTATAGTCATACCAGCAAAACATCCCTGAGAATGTCCCACTCTGCTAAACTTTTTGTTTATTGTTTTTTACGATGAAACGATTAGTCTATAACATGTTACTATAACAACACTGTGTATACAATAAGAAATAGAAATACAGTGAAAATGGCATTGTTTTACATATTTTATGCCTTTTGAAATAAAATAAAATCTCAGTCTTCCTCAGTCATACATTTTGTTTAAAGTTTTCAAAATATTGTGACAATATCAAATCGTGAACCCATTTTGTATCTAATTGAGTCATCGTGATTGGGGCCTCACTACTGCTCACTGATGTCTTTTAATGCATCAGTTTACACATCATGTTGTAGGAATGACTTTAAAATAGACCTTTTTCACAGCAGACATTTTGTTATGTCCTAACAAGGTAAAACACAGAGTGCTCTCAGTAGAGTGCAGACCTCTGTCGAGGCTTAACAATCTCCCCACATTGTCTTTACTTTCACACTGAACATTTTACTGGGTAGATGACAGAAGAGATCCAGGCTGTAAATTAATGTTATAGGCATCAACAATGGTGATACTACCTCACATCACACTGTCGTACAACAAACATATTTGGAAGGTTTTGGTGCAAAGTGGACAAAGCGTTTACAACAAATCACTTCCTGTTGACCAAGCATTTTGCCTACATTTGATTGGATCTGGGGTTCATACGGTTTGGCTTATCAACTTAATGCACATTGATACCATAAGTGGGATATCACAAAGAGACTACACATTTCAAATATCATGATTGGACAAGCTGTTGAGTTCATGTTTTTTGTTTTGTGAGAACAATGAAATGAGGCCAAATGACTCAAAACCTAACAGGGCTTCTTGCTTGCAAATCGGACAAGTGTTCACAAGTAACACTGAATCTCAAATGATTACTTAGGGTCCCAGCTTTCTTCATCATCATCATCATCATCATCATCATCATCATCATCATCATCATCATCATCATCAGGATAGTGTTCCCGAGGAGTGTAAGTAGTAATACAAGACATTGAGTGATGTTTTTCTTTTTTTTTTTACTTTTAGGTAAGCAGTGTTTTAAAGGTCTAGGCTGTGTACTGCCAACTAGAAGAAATGTATTGTGATCTGTTTTTTTCTTGTACAGTGTAGTAATAAGGCTCCCATTATTTCACCCAATCCACATATCAAGAAAGGACACCCTTTGCAGGTCATGCTCAAGAGAGAATTTTAAATCGGGATTTGACAAATATATGATTCTCTATTAAATAAATCTACTGTAAAATAATTTTCATCTTGGATTTTTTTTTTTTACCATAATGTGGGGTATATGAAGAGTTTGATCTGTAGATAGAAAATTAACTTTTGGAACTTTCTTAACCCATTGTAAATCAGAATGTAGATCTGTTGTACTCCAGTGTTGACAACCATTGCCAAACATTTAACAGCCACAAAATACAAGAAATAAAATTAAAAAGTCATATTTACCCTACCTTTTTTCTAGTGTTAGTCACCGTACCAAGAGCTCAGTCATTCAACGAGAGACTAAAAACGATGGTAATTATGGTACCTCCATCATTGGTACTGACCAAAAAATTATGGAAATACTATGATATTACCATCGATATTATGGTTTAAATTAGATTATACCATGGTATTATTTAAAGGAACATAACAGTCATTTGACATGTGGGTTCCTAGTCATTCTTACCTTGACACAAAAATCAAGGCACTCTTCTTTCTTAATAATCTTTACTGTTGTTTAAATTTCTTTTAAAAAAGATTCATGACTGCCATTGGCTTCCAGTCTATCTGAAAATGTGTCTTAAACACCATATCAACTGAAGAAAGTCACCAGATTTGTCTAAAATGCCATGCTAACATCTTATGTTTGTGTTGTTTTTGTTTGTGATATAATACAGTATCTCGGGAAGAATTCCTCTTCTTACTTGTTAAAGACCCGTATATATGTGTATTAAGGCACAATAAAGCAACTTTTCAGGGGAAAAAACAAACACTTTTCAGGACAATAAATGCACCTCAGATTTTAGCATGGCATTTTAGTCAGATGTGGTGACTTTCATGGGTTTATCAGTCCCTCCAGGATTTTGTGAGCTTACGATTGCAATCATTAATGCAAATTCAACCAATCTTGCGGGGGCTTGCAATTTTGCATAATTCCAGTTTTCTCTGCATTAAATGTCCAAATCCAGAGCCGTATAAAGACCCGTATATATGCGTTTATGCATATGAAAAAATACTTAGTAGGGCGCGTCTGTAGGGGTTGCAGTCATAAAGAAATGCATGAGAAAATGTTTAGGGAAAGTAATCATAAGTGCTTATCGGACACAGGAGTCTTCAATAACATTGAATGGTGATCCCTTTTGTGAATATATTTGTTCTCTGATGAAACAATATTGTTGGCAGATGGCTCCCTCAGATAATCTCTCTGATCAAGACCGCTTTCTAGCATAATTAGCAAGCATCGCGTAGCTCAACCTAATGTTACGTTGCTCCGCTGGGAAAGACCTTTCATCACCACATTGTTAATACAACTTGGTTTAATCCAAAAGTCAGTTTGGAAACTTTGTATTATAAAGTAAGACATTCAGGAGATGTCTCCCGGTTTGCATGTCAGAGTGATCCAGGAATGTGAACATAGCCACCGGGTGGAAGTCGAAGTTATGGGAGGCGGTTGGGGTCAGAAAGGGTACTGTGATTAATTGTTATGGCAAAGGTTTATAGAAAAATGTACACGTTAATATTGACAGCCCTATTTTTTTTTAAATATAGAAACCGCAATTTTTCCCTTGACTTGCAATTTTTGCTAATTCCCGCAATTTTACCACAAAAAATCACATAAAACTTTGCAAATTGGATCGCAATTTTGGAGAAAAGCTGCTGCAAAATCAAGCATTTTTGATCGCAACAATCACAAAAAAACTCAAAATGAATGGAAGTGAATGACGAGCCTGACACCTGTGAGGAATGATGGTGTCGACAGCAGACAACAGGGACAGCAGTGGTCACTAAGATACAATGGAAGCCTATGGCAGTGGTGAATCGGTGGTTAAAAGGTTATGAAAAAAGAAGGGTGTCTTGATTTTTCTCTCAAGGCAAGACTGACTTGGAACACACATGTCAAAAAAGACTGGTATGGTCCTTTAAGTACAAAAGTGGTATCATGGTGATCATGGTGGTAAAACTTGACTTACCATCATACTACCATTATACTTTTTCACAAGGGATGTCTCCACTCCTATTTCTTTTTTTTTTTTTTTTTCTTATTTCTCTTCTAATTAATAAATTATAATTCATCACTGCACCAACCTGTAATAATACCTGTGGCACACTGGGATGAGCTCCATACTAATTGCACCGTGAACTCAAGAGGAATACTTTGAAGCTTTGAAATATGTTGGTCAGTTTTTGTGAACATTCATCTCCCACAGCTAGAAATTAGAAATACATTTGTCCCCTGTGTAGGTACAGTAATAACAGTTCCATAGAGAATTAACTGAAAAAGAGAAAAGGAGAAAGTGACTGTAAGCAGGATGCATTATAGGGAAAATGGTCAACTTCCTGCTTCACAATAACACTATAAATATATAGTATATATAAATAGATTGTATTTGATGTAATTGAATGGCTATGCCATAATGACATCACATAGTCTACTCGATCTGCAATGCCCAGGTCTCCCGGTCCTCTCTAGCTTGAAAGAGAGTTGTTCATTTCCGAATTACTAATAGGATTAATTGCATTCTTAAATTAAGTGCTTTTCCTCTTGGAGTAAAATTTTGTGGTTAAGGCGGACAGCTACGGCCACTCTGGGCCATTAATCCCATTGAGTAGCCAAATTACTATGCTCCATTTAACCCCTCCCAACTCTCTCTCTTTACATTTCATTACGATAGTTCGCTGCTGGTCAGGACCATATAACTGCCGCTCTGCAAGCAAAGTGGACTGTAGCCATATGAGTTTACTGCCGCCACGATTGTCATTTTCATGCTGAGGGCTTCGGGGGAGGAGCGCCAGAGAGTTCCCTGGAACAAAACTGCGACTTACCTTACCTGTACCTTCCAGTCAATTGACAGTCGTAGGTTGTTTTAGACAGTTCCCAACCCGTGTCAGCCGCACTGCGTGCTTTGAATGGAAAGCCGGTGACTTTTTGGCAATAACCACTCGTTTAACGGTGTAAAGGGGATTCATCAACACGACATAGAAGACCCAATCTGTCAAACGATGGAGGCGCGGACTTTTACCTTGTATGCAGTTGCTGCCTCCTGCTTGCTCCATGGTAGGTCATGCATACTTTGTAGCCCATCAAAGTAGAGCCGATGAATAATGTATCAGGTGTTCCCCGCAGAATGATTCAGATATTGTTGCCGTTAAACTGACCTGGTAATATCATGGTATTTGCTCATTTTTGGTCACTACAATCATCGTAGTTACCAAAAATGGAAAAACCATGATACTTTTTTGGAAATTTCATGATACTTGTAAGGGATATAGGCTATCTAGTTTTCCTCAGTTCCTAAAACAAATTGACATTTAGGAGATGGGAATACCATGATACCTTTTTGCAATTTTCATGATATTTTCTTCTAAGGGGTGTAGTAGAGCTGCAACAATTAATCGACTATTAATCAACTATTATATTAAACAGCAACTATTTTGATAGTCTTAATTGGTTTGTAATTTTTAACAACAATTCTCTGAATTTAGCCTCTTAAATGAATAGTGAATAGTTTCTGTTTTCTTTAGACCTCTATGACAGTAAATTTAATATCTTTGGGTTGCGGACAAAACAAGACATTTGAGGACGTCATCTTGGGCTCTGGGAAACACTGATCAACTTTTTCATCATTTTCTGACATTTTGTAGACTAAACAACTAATCAATTAATCAAGAAAATAATCGACAGATTAATTGATAATGAAAGTAATCGTTACTTGCAGCGTAGTTGATAGGCTATCTAGTTTTCCTCAGTTCCTAAAAAATTACATTTTGGAGATGCTGCAGGACACTGACTGGCTGACAGACCATTCCAGGCTAAACTGTTTTCTTTTTAGGCTATTTCTAAATTATGTAATTGTTTATGATGTGATGTGACATGTGCTGAGTTTTCCTTCTGCCTTAATCTTGCCATAGCCTTTATAATATGCTACCATGAGCAACAGTGTTTTTAATCCAATGACAGTAATATAGGTATTGCGCAATCACTGCAACATTATAAGGAATTTGTGATAGATGGATGAGCGTAGACCACTGTCAAAGACAGCTGCAAAATGACTATTTTATTAGTCGATAATAAGGACATGTATTGACTAATTGAATTGTGATTTTGCAGCTTTCTCTCACTATGGTCTATGCTCATCCATCTATCACAAATTCTTTAGAATGCTGCAGTGACTGTGTGCAATGCTTATGTTAACTGGATTAAAAACATTGTTGCTCATTATTGTAGAAAACGCATACCTCTGTGTACATCCATTCCAGTAGCCTTCTTTAAAAAAAAAAAACCTCTCATCTCTGCCATAGACCTCTAGCCTATTAGGCCACCAGCACAATTGCCTGTATGTTTTGAGAGGAGAAATTTAAAGTTGATACATTTTGTGTTGTGCCACAGCAGCCGAATGTCTCGTCTGAGGATACTTTTGTTGCTTGACTGGGATATGTGACTGTTTAAACTGTTTCTGTCAATGAGCTTATCCCAGCTATTGTAAACAGGATGGCGATTACACGCTCAAAGATGCAATACTTGAGTATCCTGAATATTATTAACACTCGCCGTGGCACCTTTCACTAATCACACTGATGTATAGTAGGTGGTGATACAGCGGTTACAGATTAAGGTTAGGAAGGTAAGCATATCCCATGTTGTTGATGGGAGTTGTTATCTTCTATCAGCTGTAATCCTTTAGCAAATAAATAAATACATCTGAAATTGAGGAATTATTGGACATTAGTAAGGGGTGAACTGACCACATCTGCCATGAAAACTGCTCTCCAACCTTGATTTTATGAATGCATACTGTATGTTGAATCCCAAAAGGGATCCTCTAAGTGAAGGTTCAGACTTTTAAAGCTACTATCCGGGATTTATTTGACCATCAGCATTTTGGGTACATTCATATTTTTCTGTAAGAGTTTGACTTGTAGATGGAAAGTAATCTTTCTGGAATGTTCTCAGCCCATCTGTTTTAGTCCAGTATTTTCAAACACTGCAAATTAAACGAACATTTCACAACCGCAGAAGCCATGAAAAACTTGCCTTTAGCTGTTTTTATCAAAGGTTTTTTTTGCATTAAGTTGCAGTGCTACCCTTTTATTGCACCCAAACATGAAGCAAGTCAAGTGAAGTTTAATTGTATATTACATGTCTCACTGGGCTTCACAAAGCCCATAATGGAGCAATCACAAGGGGACATTGTCTGACTGTGTCTGATAACATATCACTATAATAGCTGTTGGTATATATAGTAGCAAGATGGTGACTGACAAGATTTCAGACTGAAGGACACTACGTAGGCGGAGATGTGAGCTAGGTCTCCCCAGACTACACCATAATAAGTCTCATCAGGCTAATCGGTATTCTCTAAATATTAAGGACTGGTGGCGGGCAGGTTTTAGGATGACGTGTGCTGTAGCACGGGTGTAGCATCTCTCAGAGTGTCATTCTAGTTTACATTTAGATTGCAGAGTGGGTTGTTAAGAGGACTATCCTATTGATCACTGAGACCCCCCCTAGGACATTTAAAAGGTTCTCCCAAAGGTGTTTTTTCCCCATGAGAAATTGACACAACCTAGTGTTGTCAAAAATATTGATTTTTCAATATATATTGATACTTGAAGAACCAGTGCAATGATGTCAATTCAGTCAAAAAAGCTTGTTGTGGAATATTAATGTCATGAGTGTAATTTCTTTCAGCTTCAGATGTATCATTTGATTTGTGATAACGGTTTTAGTGCACCCTCTCTGAGCATAATGCATGTATCAAATGTCATCAAATGTAAACAAATTCATGGGACCAGTGTGGTCGGTTTCTATGGGAGATTAACATTGGCTAACCTGTGCTAGCAGGTAATACATAAATGTCACAGTTGCTGTGGATGTTTTTGGACCACAAACATTTACTAAATTGTAGCAAACTAGTTTCATTGCTTGTTTGTGGACAGGCTAGCTGATATCCTTTATAACTACTGACAGAGTAGATAATGCAATCTCTTCAGGGAAGCAGATTGGATGCCTGAAATGGTTTAATTCTGTTGATATCCAGGGGGATAGAGATCAAAGGGCTTTAGTCATCATTTTCACAGCAACAACAACAACAACAACAACAACAACTACAACAACAACAGTTCTAACATTTTGGGTAATCAACATACCCTCTAGATTGATGCAACTAGATTGAAAAACACGATTTTCAATCTTTAATATTTGAAACTGTTTCAATACTCATTTGCTGCCCAGCTGCCCACATTTTTCTCACTCCGATAGTGACACACATTTTGGGTGCTACACCAGCCTACTATCAAGTCAATGGGAAAGTAAACAGTAAACCCAGGGTTTCCCATACATCGGCTACATTTCATTAGTCCTTTAACATGCCCTCGCTGACTTCTCCTCGGCACTTCTCCTGCCATCTTATGCACCTTTCCATTACTATGAAAAACTTGAGTGAACTTAGTGAGATCGCCCTTTCAAGAGCTGAGCGAGTGAGTCAACAGCTATGTACACTCAGAGGTGCATTTTAGCCGGAATGCATTGTGATTTTTCATTGTTTCCTGTGCGAGAATCAATGACTGAACAAACTATATACAAGTGTAAGTAAATAAACAATATCAAGATAATTATTATAATCCTAGACAAAAATCAACCTGTGATATTTTCTGACTCATTACTCAGTGTAAATTACTTCACTGTGAACGGTGAAGTAATTACACAGAATAATGAGTCAAAAAATATCACAGGTTGATTTTTGTCTTGGATTATAATTACTTCACCGTTAACCCCCCCCAAAGCTTTAGATTTCCCTGTTGTCTGCATAAGGGCAAGTGCATTCCATTTCAATCCCCCACTCCCCCCCGTACATGCCCCAGCCCTGCCCCTCTGCTCTGCAAGTGGTCACTCGTGTGAAGTGCGGTGCTACATATTACCAAGGGCTTAGGAAAAGTTAGGGAGGGCATGACAAATGATTAATGAACATAGCCATAGACTTTTTGGATGGCCCATATAAGAATATAAAAGTAAAATAATGGTTATGAATGTCACCCTAGTTATGAGTTAGAGCACGACTTCAAAGTTGGTACGATGAGTAAATCCTGAACAACTATCGGGCTTCTGAATAACTGTCTACTTTCCAGCCTGCCAGTCATATACCTGGGATGGCGTAGGAATTTTTGTCTATATATGTCTATATATTACCTCTTATCTCCATCCTCTTTGGTCACTATGTTTGGCAATCCTCAGAGGGATATGTTTCAACAGCTTCAGCTCTGAAGCTGCATGTTAACTCATAACTCACATTCATAACCATCATTATATATCGTTAGCACTTTGCTTCAAAGCTAGCACTATGGGTAAATGGTGCAGCGAAGCGAAGCCCGAAAGAGTACCTCCTGCCGAACCTACTCATGTACCACATAAGTTAAAGCAGGAGAAATGGCTGGTGATAAAATGATCAAACGATCTCAAAACGGGATCGCGATACAATTTATGTTGATGACGATAATAAACTTTGGACATTTTTACTCGACATGGATAGATCTAACAGCCTTACAGCCAATCATAATAGCACAGAGCCATGACCAACCAATCGCGTGGCTGGAATAGAGTTTCAGTCACACGCAAGTTAAGTTGAGGCAGATAGATGCATTGATGTAACACTAGCCGGCCATGCATTACTGTTTTGGTTGCTGCCAAGTGCTACAGTAAGTAGCCAGGAGAGGAAATATGAAAGCAAACTGGATGTCTCTTTGAGAGAAAACCTAGACAAAAACTTGAGCGACAACATTACTGAAGAAGGAGATACAAAGACGTGCATACCAAGACAGGCAATACCACTCATTTATTTTACCACATGACGCAGTGTCATTCCTTTGAGCACGCACAATGCAAGACTTCACAGTCCCAGACCCAAGCAAGTGTTGCTGGGGG
>OMKL01153251.1:0-11192 GCA_900302295.1 Parasudis fraserbrunneri | reverse complement strand
TCAGACCAATTCAGGCAATCCAGCACCTTGCCACAGGGTTGTGAGTTGGTGTGGGCGTGTCACTACAAGACCCATTTATGTGACGTGATGTTGTGAACTTTAACCTAACTCTGTAACGTAGCATTGTCAGAGCTTCGGCGCTACCCTCTTTTATAGTTCTATGGGCGCTACACACAATACTAACATTGAAAGATGGTCTAGTGGAAAGACATGGCGTGATCCTTCCCAACTGAAGACAGTCATAGGCAATTGTGAGCTTCAGAGTGCACCTGGTGGGCCAAACCAGCAACAAGTTGATAACTGGTTAGCTAATGCTGCTAAGTAACTAACGTTAGCTAGCAGTCAAATGTTAGCTGCCACTCGCTTTATTCCTACATCACGTTCTCCGAACCGTTCATAAATTCCTCTGGTATTGTGTTTTCTGTTCTAATCGATCCCCCTGTAAGCATGTAGCTACATGAAAAAAACTGTTCACTGTTGCTCTAGGAAACACTGGCGCCTCACCATATCCCCAAGCAACCCCGCCACGATAATGGCAGTCGTTCCTAAATAAAGTTTCATAAAATGTCACGTCAAAGCTCCAACAATAGTGACAGATGGCACCAAATGATATCCTCCTCGCTTTGGGGTTAACTGTATTAGTTGATAAATCAGCGGTCCTCAGTTTCAGACATGATTATGCTGCTAAAAAGTTATGATTGGCTGTTATGATTGTGTATGCAAAATGTAATTATGGCTGACGTAGCAAATACCAGATCCATACTATAGTAGCTCAGTAAACCTATAGCTCTATGGGTAAATGGCAGAATGATGCTACATGGAAAACAGTTCTTCTTCCCATGGGGTGTCTCTGTCTGATTGCCAGCTTACATGATTGGCCACCACAGCCAATTCTTTCACACCACATAATAGCTGCAATTGTTTGTGTTTCCCAGATTAATAGTCGTCTAATGGACAATGAAAGGAGAATTCACATTCTTTATTACTGTGCCCCTAGGACAGTCCGATCAATATTTATGAACGTCCACTATTCCATTAGTCTACAAAATCCTGTGACTATTAGTGAAGTAACAATTCTAGTTGAGGACAGTCGTGTTCATACAATAAAAGCTTGGATTATGTCACTAAGACAGCATCTCTCTTCAATGTGCTCTGCAGGAAGCACGTAAAGCTCAGCTGGAGAACCATGAGCCAGAGGACGAAGAGGAGGACCTGGACCTGGATAAAGACATGCAGGATTCTGGTCAGTTGGCTGTTCTATCATCTGCACTTAGCCATCTCATCCTCGGTTAGTTTGTACCTCAGTGGTTGTCTGCTTCACAAGAATGGTCAGCTAGAAGTAGGGACACACTCAACTGTTTTTGACCAACCCAGTAAGTCTTGGTGGTCAGGTGAGTTTGACCCATTCTTGACAGATTTTGCATACAGTCCGGACGGATGGTCAGCCTTGATGATGTTGTGCGAACATCTTTTAAGACACAATCTAGTGATGATCTTGCAGTGTGAACATGTTTATGTCTCAATCTTTTGCTTTTTGATGTTTGATATTTAAAATTCCAATGTCGAAGAACTCCTCTAATGTGGAGTGATCAGAATGACAGAGAATTCAGGCTGGCACTAGCCAATGAAAATGTAGGTCAAGAAAGTGGGTGGAGGAAAGCTGTCAAAGAAAGGGTCCAGTGGCATGCCATGTGTTTACTGGAGAGATTCTGTATGTGAATCCGCTGTCCAAGGTTCTGAAAAGATCTCATTCAGCTATTGCGAGCTGTATTTGGATCTCAACATCTAAAGTGTAACGTTCAATGTGAATGTGATACATCACCTGAAAGTATGCAACCTCTACCATCTTTAAAGCTCCAATGTCTGATTTGTGGGGAAACAGTGCCCTCTATACCTTTCCATCCCTTTTTGTAAATTACATATTGAGGGCTGGAGGAGCTACTGGAGTTTTCTTCCTTACAGTGAAACTATATGCTAGCGAGGTGAATATGGTAAAGGGTGACTAAAGCTAACTATCTGTGATAACGGCAACAAAAACATTTCCCGGTAAGCTAGTATGGCATGTTTGGTATCATCGGATTCCTTGCAATCTCAAGGTTCATGTGATATCACAGGCTTCATGCTAGCTTAAAAACTTCGAAAACTTAAAGAGACAGTGATATTAATGGCAGATAATCACCGCCTCATCATTAGGTTTCAGAGGTTATAGAGGCTCTATGTTCGAGATAAATTAGGTTTAAAAACATTATTCAAATGGGCATATATGGTTCTCATCTGAGGGATTCCCTGGATGATAAAAATCTTATACCAAGAGCCATATGGCATGAGAAATTTACCTCAATTTCTGCTTCTTTTTTTTCACATAGAGGGATGATGGAGGTCTCTAATGGAGAAGATTTGTAATTTTTTTTCTGTAGAATTGTTTTTGTGTGGGCAGCCATTCAAAACGTATGTTCTAGATCTGTATTGTAAAGTAATGGATTGGAACGGAACCCGCTATTGGTTGATAGTTCAAGTTTCGTGCTCTATATCGGCAGTGCAAAAGTGGTATCGGTGCATCCCTAATCTGAATGAGCTAATTAATTTCTCCCTATAACATTTCAAAATCACCTTTTCCAGGTGATGAGAAAGAGAAGGGCAGCGAGAGCGAGGCCGAGAACTCCGACAGTGAATCCGAGAGGGAGGATGAAGACCAGGAGCGAAGAGGAGAGGAAGAGGAAGAGGATGAGGAAGGAGCGAAGCGCAGGAGGAAAGCCAGTGGCAGCGGGAGTGAGAGTGGCGAAGAGAGGACCAGGGAGATGCGTGACGAGGAGGAGATCTTTGGCAGTGATGATGACAGTGAGGACAATGACAATGACAATGAACCCAAGAACTCTGCTAGGAGCAGCGGGGAGGAGGGCAGTGGGAGTGAGGACGAAGGAGGCGACCGAGGGAGGAGGAGGAGTGGCAGTGCCTCCCCAGCGCACAGTGACCGCAGCAGTGACCACTCAGAAGGCCGTGCTCAGAGTGGCAGTGGCAGCGAGCAAGGCTCAGACTCCAGTGACGGCAGTGACAGCGAATGAGATCCCCTGGCATGACACTGTGGTGATGTCCCTGCCCCTTGTCTGTTCCTCTAGCTACGACCAGCTGGTTCTGAAGAGCATTTGCTACCTCATGGCAGCGCTGTGCTATCCATATTACTAGCTGAGACATGGACTTGGGTCTCTTGGCAGTTGGAAAATTTGATCTGTTCTAATAGATTAAACTTGTGAGGGAGATCTACATGGCTATTGGGTACCTGTAAATATCAATTACTCAAATTTGAAAGTTTTGAATCATAGATTTAGCTTGTACTTAGTAGTTATTTGTACACAACTTGCTTATGTTTCCTCTTTTTTGATGTTAAGAAAATCAGACTGTTCCTCTGGCAGATTTTCAATTCAAAAATGTGTAAAATTATGTTTGTTTCTTTGTTCCCTGAGCTTTTCACATGATGTTGCTTTATGGCTTTGAAACTGATAATAAAATGCAGTCTAAAGTTTTGTAAGAAAATCAAAGTCAACATTTATTTTTACTCCCCAGAAACTGACACTGTGAACCTCTAGAAAATGACACAAACCTAGCTACTGATTTTACTTCACTGCATTCTGACAGTATACACTCATTAACTATTGTCAATGCATTACACTATTGTCCTAAGCCTAGGTATATCCCATAAAGAGTAAAGAGATCCTACGAAAATAGAAAATGAAATGGATATTTGTATTTGCTGTCCAAAATAAAGATAAATAATTGAAACTTTAGGGAAGAATATCTTTAATAATTAAAAAGTAAAATAGATCAACATATTAATAGTGTAATAACAGTATTGGTTGCCTTTTGATATTAAGATGAATATTCAGCGAAAAAATGACAGTTGGTTCTTCAGCCACTCCTCTGTCAACTCATCTGGGCTTCTTGTTTCAAAAACCTTACAAAAATTAAAGGAAGAAGCACTTAAGTGAAATGTACACATTTATTGTAAAAGTACGAGCAATGCGCTAAAAAAGCACAAATTATTCACACATACCATTTTGACAAAATGAATAAATTAAAATAAAAAGCGTGAACCTTTGAATGTGCTCAAAGTTTAAATGGCATATTTGTAATTTTTTACTAATGTACTCGTCTGGTCATCTTATTAGAAAAAAATCACTTTGTATTTAAGATAATCACCTTTGTGAGCTCTGCAGCATGGACCAGCTCGTTCTTGCTGCCTGCATACATCATCTGTTGCTCAGGCTTGCACCCTGTGAAATTAAGCATGATTGAAGTTTAAGCTATTAGGAATTCTGTAATTGAAGGAAATCTGACAGATGTTGCATTAAATAATTTATATGTTTTACTATCTTGAACTTACCAGGAATCATTACCTGATTGAGGGGAAAGGGGTTACTTTTGATTGAGGGAAATTATTACTTACCCATTGGACTTGAGAAAATGAAGCACAGAGGATAAGACACTCTGCCATCTTCATGTACATATTTATAGCTGTAGACAATAAATGTGCACTACTGTCAAGGAATTCAAATTCAACAACATGACGAAACTGAATGCTTTTCTGATGCAAATTTTCTGCCATTCAACATTCTGTAAGGATATCTGGGCTGCCGTTCTGGAAGTTCCTCTCTCAGCTCGTCCAGGGAGATGTCCTGAAAGGCAGGTATTATTAGTGATTTTCAACTCCGATTGTTGCATTTTTAAAAGACAAAGCTCGTAGAATTAGCTTACCTCATATTCCTCCTCCAGGATTACAAGCTGCCTCTCCATGTCTATTTTTACTGAGAAATTAGAATGATTATTGGTCACACCACAAAAATGTTAGCCTTTTTCAGTGCATTTGCTACAGATTTTTCTTAGAGGGGACATATGTATCTTTTCAACAATTGTATACAACTTCATTGAATCTGTGGAAAATGTTTGTTAATTTTTTTTGCTAAAACTAGTCCAAACCAATTTTGTATTATTTATCTTCTAGCACCTCTTTCTTCCCTTTTATTGAACATCGTTTTTGGTGGATGTTAAATATTAAATTAATTATTGAATTTCTCTGCCTGGCTACCCCACACCCAAGAGTACACACTTGGCGGTACATTAGGTAAGTAGTTTTCCTGGTTCCAAAAAGCACAGCTAATTTGTTAATCAAACCTAATTAATTTCTTGACATCACAAAGGGCAATCATTCTGAACAGCTTGTTTAGGCTTTTTAATCTGAAGACTTCAAACCCTGGCCAAGCGGCAAGGAATACCTATGCATTTTCCCCCAGTGCCAAATAACATAATATTTCCAACTGCCAAATCCTTACAAAAACTAGGCAAAACCCATTTTTCATAATATGTCCCCTTTAAAATACAGGATTGAGCAAGGTAGAACTACCTCATTCAATTGGTTGGAATAAACAGAGTGGAAATATGCAAGGAACTTTCACCATTAGAATGTGTTACTCACTCAACATTCCGGCATTGCTAGTCTGTTTTCGGAATCTGAACTTCTTCAGTTTTTCTTTTAGACTGTCATCCACTTCACACACAACCAGAGAACTTGACTTGAGAAATGAATACAGTGAAAATTATTGGAGCAGTTTAACAGTGTTTATAACAAACAGAAAAGAAAGCAGAGGAGGGAAATCAATGTTAGTATTTCAAATGTGCAGGTCCCCATGCACCATGCAGGAATGCATTAAAGATTCAAAACATTAAGTGACAGATCGAGGGCAGGAAATGTTTTTTTTTTTTTCTTGCATCATGGGACGATGCAGTTTCCTGTGTCAAACATATTGTGGGGGATGGTAGACCTGGGTTGTAACGGTATACTAATCAGAAACCGACTGAATTTAAAAAGAAAAAAAACAACTTAACCATAACTGAGAACGCCACTCCAATGAAATGTCTGCAGAAGTGCATTATCTTGTTAAAAAAATTAGCAATTTCTCGTACCATTCTGAAAGAGATCCTCGTCTGCCTTCCTTTCTTCAATATGATACTGTCTTGTTGAAGTATTTCCTCACCAGCAGCTAATGATACAATACTGCCTGAGTCTCAGGATCCTCCTTCAGTGGACTAGAGGAGGACAGACACCCGACAGTGCACCATCAGTGCCTCCTCCCCTTTATGCAATGCAAAATCACACAAGTATGCACAATCCTTTTGATGCCATCTAGTCTCCCAAACTTGTTCTGCACACATTTGTTATGCATTTAGTACTTAAAGGGAAATGCCAGCCATTTAATAACTGACAGTATATTATTCCTGTGCCCCATGAGAGTTCAGTCAATAATTGTGAATATTCACCACTCTCTCCTAAAGCTAGACATCAGACAGATAACTATACTGCCCTACAAAGGCAAACCTTTTCCCTACAAAGTCAAACCACAGTAACTGTGTTAACTGCGTTTTTCCTTTGTAGGGCAGCAGGCCTGCCCATAAGGGGGGGAAAGGGGAAAACATTTCTGGGGACCAGTTGCTAGGGGGGCCCATGGAGGCCAGCAATAAATGTATGTTTAATATATGATATGAGTTAAGCAGGTTTGGGGATTGCCCATTCACTGAACTTTTTCAGGGGCCCAGCCATTTCTGTGTTTGGGCCTGTAGGGCAGTACTGACATAGTGGTATAGTAAACAGCTACTGCTGTTTGCAGAGTTGTAGAGAGAACCCTCCAAAAATGTCACCTGGATTTTAAATCTGGGACTGTGCAATGGGGCACTGACATTGGCCCATAAAATGTTTCTGCAAGCTCTTACACCCAAATGAGGTCTAAAGTCTGGTTCAGACTGTTAGCAATGCTAGAATATAACTGTCATTTGGGTGTGAGAACTCAAAATAACATTATGGGCTCAAAATCAGTACCTTGTGCATTGTCTATGGAGCAGCCCCACATTTTTATTGTTGATGGTTCTCTCTCTGATTTCTTTGGGAGAGAGTGATGTATGTTTGTGGTGTGTTGTGGTATGGAGGAAGGCATTTTTTCTGTCTTTGACTGCATGAAATATTCGAATCTAATGGATTAACTTGTGTCCGCTGGAGTTGATTCTACTCTGGAATTCATTCCACAGCTTCGGAGTCAAGTCTCGATTCCCAAATGACAGGAGTATCCATTTATATAAAGCTAGGGCACCCTGCGCTAACCACCACAACCACCCAAAGACTTCTATGTTAAAACTGGACAAATGCTATTCTTTTTTAATGGTTTTCAAAATGTTTTAACGCTTACGAATAATGGTAATCAAAATCTAATTTCAGTCGTCTGTTTGACAGATGCATGCCTCCAGACTCAAATTGTAGGCAGGGGTGGAACAAAATATTGCGTACCGGCCGAAACGTATTACGTTGAACCCTACGTCTTGCGTCACTTCTAAATCGAAGTAGCTAGATTTCTCCAAGCGCACTCTCCTGTTTTCTGTGTTGTAATAAACATTTGTACATATATTCTTTTATATATTCTATTTGAAATCAGATAAGCGCGTTACTTCAAAGGAATATGATCATCGACTGCCACGCACTGGATCGAAATCTACGCTTCTCGCAGCTAAGCTAACGTTTTTGCATTTATAAGCAAACTTGCTAACGTTAGCTTGTAGCATTGCTACAAAGCTACTAAGCAAGCTAGCTGGCTAGTAGCTAAGTAGCACGATAGCCTAGCTCGCTAATAAGTGACAATTCACAAAGGTAAACAAACCAACCTTTAGAATCCACTGACTGGAAATTGCTAGCTGGTTACATTTAACTAGCTGGCTATAACAGTATGTTGGTAAAATTTGCGAGTTGAAGACTACATTTGCATTGTAAAGACTGAATTACGAAACGAGAAAAGGGGGCATACCAGCAGCAACATCGGCAAGGAAAAACAATACAAATCCTGAATCCTTCATCACTTGACTTAGGCCTATCAAGCTAGCGTCAGCTAATGCTTGATTGAAGCTAAGCTAACTGGCTAACGAGTGCAGGAAGATTCGATTCCTAAAATCAAGGCTTGTGCTGGAATAACAAAATCAACAATCCGGTCGTCAGAAATTATCACCCTTCCCACAGGTTTGTTCATTAAACATGGCTAAAACTGAACGCTATCATGTGTGGTGTAAGGAATTGATGATGTTGGCATGAAGCTAGTTATGTGTTCTCACACAGTAGCAGATTATCTCTGCATTATGATTAGCTGCTCTAAATACAGGACATGCATGAAAATCTTTTTATTCTGGCCAGTGGCATTCTTATATGTATGCAATCTTCTGCAATGGCGTGTAGCCATAACGCCAATCACTTGATTACAATTTATCGTTGTCTATAACGTTAGCTACTTTCAGCAGCTGTTTTTTTCTTTTTCCTTTAGCACTTTGGTTATCCTGATGGTTCATATAAGTAAGCAGCAGCGTGAACAACCATTAAAAGATGCAGCATACAGGTCACCCACAAAGAACTAACACAAATAGCAAACTGAAATCCACAACGTCATAGAAATCATTCCATGCAGTTTTTAATTAGATTTAATTGGATAACGCTATATGAGCTAGCATTTGTTGCAAACCAGTAACTGATAGAAGAAGTGACTAAGAAACAGAAAGGTGAACAACTAGTCTATTTGGCAGGAATTCAGAATGCTGTTAAGCCTTTTGTTCAGTTTCTTAGCACATTGTGAAGTTTTGTCGGACAAAAATTAAGCTTGAAGGAGTGTGGTTTTTGTGGTTGCCTTCCCTATACTGTTGCCAAAAAAAATTAAATAATAATAATGGTAGGCTAATTATTCTATTTGTAATAAGACCAATTTCCAATGCTTTGTTTGATAGTGTCAATGTTTTGAGGGGGAAAAGTAGCTGTTCTCTCAGTTCAACAAATCAAGTTATGTTAACATCCATGTAACCAGTTTAAAGTGGAAGTCCCTCCTAACAGAATTCACATGTTTCTATAATGTGAGACAGTTCAATAATTTTATTTTTCAATAGGAATTGCCTATCTGTGATGTCATCAAGTGCCAGAATCTGGAGTTGCTCCATTGTTGTGCTTATGAATAAGGAACGTTTTCTTTTCCTATTTACTGTCAATCAATTTCTATCTTGTTGGAATCTAGACTTTTGTTTCTAATTTTTGGAGAAACTTCTTTACATCCTCAAATATTGACTAAACTGCATAAAATTTAATTGATTGATTGAGATTCTTTATTAACAAAACAACATACTTCAACATACACCGGTACAGTTTACACAGTACAGAACAGTTCAGTATGAGGTCTGCTAATCGGATAAAAACCCAAATAAGTCTTTCAACTTGTTTAAATTGGGGTCCTTGGTACTCAATTCATGGTGAATTCCATTTAAAGGACCAGTGTGTATGATTTAGGGGGATCTATTGGCAGAAATGGAATCTAATATTCATAAATATGTTTCCGTTAGTCTATAATCACCTGAAACTAAGAATCATTGTGTTTTCGTTTGCTTAGAATTAGCCCTTTTTATCAACATGTTTCTAGCTCAGAAGACAACATTACAAAACCAAGTGGTCAAAACAACAGACAGAATACACTATTGGAATTATATACTCATGATTACCTGACTCAGATTGTTTTTCAGTGCTGTAGTTTTCCTGTTTTGGACGTTTTGTTCATGGCTTCAATGAAAACAAAGTTGGCAGTGAATGCCATGATAACCACAGAGAATGAGAGGGGTATTTACTTCGTTGCAATCTGCAACCTCACCGCTAGATGCCACTAAATCCTACACACTGGTCCTTTAAGGATAGATTTTCCCCTAAAGTTGTGAGGTTGGCCTAATCTTGACCACTCAGCTTCACTTGTTACATTTTTTTCTTTCACACAGATGTGGTATTATGTTCATAAAACCCATATCAAAGTAATGCCTGAGTTATATTTTGTCTATGCCAAGTGTACTGTATTCAACATGTCCGTATGATGTTGAAATGCATTTAGGCCTAGGCTACAGTATATCACAGAGAATACTTTTTGAGAAGGAATAATGGAATACTAATGATCTTTTATTGCTTTGGTAGGAAAAAGATGATGTGATCCTGGATGCTTGAGTGAGATGACCCCTCCTGTCTGAATCATTACCAGCTAGATTGGATCCACATTCTCTCACATTAACTTCGTCCGGCCCCTCCAAACACACCACGCCCATCTGGAGCCACCCCAGCACTTGAACCATGTGAGGGCCCCTCGCTTCTCTCTTGAGGGGATCACAGGACTGTTCCAGATAAGCCACCGCTGTGCGGGGCTAGAGTGACCCTGTGTGTGAGAAAGCAGTCTCCCCACTATCCCCCTCGCCGCCCCGCACATTCCTGTTCTCCTTCCCGAGGGGACGCGCCATGATGTTCCGAGACCAGGTGGGCATCCTGACGGATTGGTTCAAGGGCTGGAATGAGTGTGAGCAGACGGTGGCGCTGTTGTCCCTCTTGAAGAGGGTGTCCCGCACCCAGGCCCGCTTCTTGCACATCTGCCTCGAACACTGGCTGGCAGACTGCACGGAGATCCACATCCTGGAAGCTGAGGCTAACAACGCAGGTAGCTGCCAGTTTCCTGATAGTGTATTCGACACACTGTTGGTATTGGCCTTGTCTGTTGTTGTCAGAACGGTTTTGCCGTTAACTACTTGCTGGTAAAAGTGTTGATCCGTGTTCGTCTCTCTCCCCCATTCCCTCTTGTCACCAGCCATCGTCAGCCAATGGCACCAGGAGCCCAAGGAGAAGGCGGTGTCTCTGCTGCTGTCCCACCTGCCGCTGCTGCAGCCACGCAACAGCGAGGCCAAATGTGAGTACATGAAGCTGCTGCAGAAGGTGCTGAGCCACACCATTGAGAGCAGCCTGTTCGTGGAGGAGAGCAGACAGCTGTTGTCATACGCCCTCATCCACCCTGCCACCACCCTAGACGACCGCACCTCCTTAGCCATGTGGCTGAACCACTTGGAGGAGCACCTGTCCAGTGGCTACGCACCCTCCTCTCGGGCTCCTGCCAGCCCATATCACCCCCGCCAGGGCTCGGATGAATGGCCCAGCTCTGCAGAGGCCCTGGACCCTGGCCATGCCTGGCAGGATAAGTCCCCCTCCTCCAGCACATCTCCAGCGGGCCAGAACGGACACATGCCATTCCCAGGTGGAATGCCCTCTCCCATCAACAGCAATAACACAGGTCACTTTTCTCCCTTCTATCACTTTCCAGCTCGGGAGAAAA
>OMKL01153244.1:4980-15166 GCA_900302295.1 Parasudis fraserbrunneri | reverse complement strand
CTTACATCACTGTCCTTCCACAGTCCAGGGATGCAGAAGGACTCCAGAAGATCACTTCCACACAGGAGCAAGATGCGCAACTCTACAGACGGATAAACAAGCAGGGAAGAAGACACACTCACTCAGTAAACATAAACGTCATGTTTACTGGAGTATACACCCAGGAAAGAATAGATATTCCATAGGAATTTCAGATCAACTCTTCATGGACAAGAAACAGGAGGAAAATCGGAAAGGCTCTATGATGTCATTGTCACAGTGGTGCATAATGTGACATTCACATTTCAGTGGGAGAGGCCGCTTTGTGGAGCGCAATGCTGTACCACTCAAGCACAAAATGAATAAAATATAATAATAAATAAATGAAGAAAAAAAAACAATGCGGAAAACCACCACTCATTTTTAAATTGATTCAAGAAGGCTTGAATCATCCTTTCATCATCATCATCATCATCATCATCATCATCATCATCATGTAATATAGACAATCATAAATTTATTAAGCAGGCTAATTGTCTCCATTTTGGAAATGACCGGTGACTGTGAAAGACAGAGGCGTGAGCAGAGCCTTCCTTTCGCTAAAATGTGGAATAAAGTAAATGTGTTGCTTAAAGGGAACATATTATGGAAAATGGGTTTTGCCTAGTCTTTGTACAGATTTGGCAGTCTGAAATGTTATTTAGGCGCTGGGGGAAAATGACATAGGTACTCCTTGCCATTTGGCCAGGGTTTGAAGATTAACAAGCCAATTAAAAGCAATAAATTAGCTTTACTTAATCAATTAGCTGTGCTTTTTGGAGCCAGGAACACTGCCTACCTGATGTACTGCCTACTCTTGGGTGTGGGGTAACCAGACAGGGCAGGAAATAACTAATACAAATGTTTTGTGTGTGCTACAGCCACCAAAAATGGCATATTCAATACAAGGGAAGAAAGAGGTGCTGGAAAATAAATAATTAAAATGACATTTAGACTAGTTTCTTTGCAGAAAAAACTTAACAAATATGTTCCACAGATTCAAGGAAGTCATATAAAATTGTTGAAGTGATACATAATATGTCCCCTTTAAGTCTTGTTTTAGATGGAGGCAAATGAGAAGGACAACTCACCGATTTCCTCGTATCTCATTGCAGTTCCCAGGTTGGCATTTTCATCTTTCAGAGTGAAACGCAAGAGGTAAATCATTGATTTGAACCATGATTCGTTAAAAGATGAGACTTGGCATATATATATATACTGGTATTTCTGTACAGGGGAGGAGTTTCATTCCAAAATTAGACTGAATTAGACCAAAAAGACACCTACCCTTCCAAAATGACTGTGGCATGATAGTAAAGAACATTATTATGGGATCGCAATAAAGTCATGCTATAAAATTATAGAATAATCAAAACAATAGTGTCTCATAAATACGAGGAACCTTTTTTTTTTTCTCTTCAAAACTGGATATAGAGAATTTTGGAATGAAAATCGTATACTTGTACGTTAATGTACAACGATGTACATGTGTCAGGAGATTGTTTTAACCCAGTGCTACTTACCCACAAAGGTGAAACGTTCGATGTGAGGACGCACACAGCAGATTTTCCCAAGGCTCTCACTCATCTTCCCCCACAGTTTGACTGGACATAGGGACAGAGGGAGGAGAGTAGCTGAGACATTCTCCGATTTGGACAAAACACACCCTCTTATAAATATAGTCTCAGACAGAAAATCAGCCGCCACCATCAATCTCTTGGAACACACCGTCCTTCTCTTTCCCCCGATCGATAAACGAAGCTATTTCAAATGGAGGACTGTGTAAGAGATGGACCTCAGATGAACTGTCTATTTCAAAAGATGGATGCACTTGATTTGGCTTGTCAGGCAAAATGAACTGTGATAAGTCAACGTGAGTCTTCTGCCTTATACATCAACCAAGGTTGACGAAGAAACAAACACCCACCCACAGGGCTCGTGTGTGTGTGTGTTTTTCGACGTTATACTCACTGGCTGTAGGCTTGTGGGTCATGTTGTTGTGGTTCTGGTAGATGGGCGGAGTCTCATTCTGTGGCTGACCAATCACAGGAGTCGTGGATGGCGTGTTCACATTGGATAGGATGCACCCGGTGACTCTCTAAACAACAAAAATAACAACAGCGAATCAAAAACGAGCACAAAACTGTTCAGACCCACAGCGGCGGCGTCACAGTGAAAGTCGGTGGTTACACTTGCTAGCTAATGCTAGCAGGCCTGCAGATGAGACAGCTTACATGATTCATGTGTGCAGGATATCATCCCTACATTGTGTCTTTCATCATTCAAAGCATTCGATAATCCCTCTGGTATTTTGTGTTCTGTTCAACCCGATCCATCCTGCAAGTGTTTAGCTAGACGAAAAAGCATTTTCACTGTGTTGAGAGGCAGCTAACGCTAGCTGTATAGCCAGTTAGCTAGTTAGCTTTGCAATAGCTTCGTGCCCTGGCAACAGAAAAGATCCGTGCCCAGAAAAGATCCAAAATGGAGGCTAACTATCAGCCTTGATGTATCACCCTGCTTTGACTCTGCTATGATATACCATGTTCCATATTTAGTAAAAAGCCACGCCAAAACTCACTAACAATTTGTGTTGTTAAAGGGATACGATTTTTGGACAATAAGTTCTATGAAATACTTGCCAGTAGGGATCACAAACAGGGTCACGAAAACAAAAAAGTTTTAATCCACACCACAACATGCAGGCAAAAGGGTTCCCCATTTCCAACACAAAACCACCGTTCTCCTGAATTTCCAATTCTACTATCACTATTTTGTTTCTTGAAAAAAGCCAATCTATTACTACGCCCTGGAGTCAGTTCACAGGTAAATGTGGCCTATCAGCTGTTTCAAAATGCAGGAGGACCATGGTTTTGTGTTGGAAATGGGTAACCCTTTGCCTGCATGTTGTGGTGTGGATTAAAACTTTTTTGGTTTCGTGACCCCCCGAATCCCCATTCGCTACCTGTCTAAAGCTTCCCAGTTCGCTCAGAAGCAGAATGCAAGCTAATAGCTTTGCATTGGCGACACCACTGCTAAGTATTTCATACAACTTAATGTTCCAAGATTTCTGGAACCCTAGCCCTACTTCTTACTCATCAGTGATGATGTTGATCGATAGAATCCTTTCTCCGCACAATCCACGCTGTTACATGTCACGCTAGCTCCAGATAGTTTGCGACAAACCAATGCAAAGTCAATGGGGTCGAGCTCCTGTCAGTACAAGCTGACTGAGGCTCGCCGAACTTCACTCCACAGCGCAACACAAAGTAGATTTCAGTAAGCTTCAGGGTTCCAAAAAAACAGAACTATCCCTTAAATATTTTGCAAGTGGAAACGGGATTATGTGTATAATGTTGGCTATAATGCTGTTGATGTAGAGAAAGGCCTCGCTAGAAGCACCTACATGACCTGTGCATGCGTCCAACAAAATGTCCCTCCATTGATGGAGTGAGTGAGTGAGTGAGTGAGTGAGTGAGTGACCACCATTTGCCATGTGTAAAACTCCATCATTGACAGCTTACATCCACGGCACAAATAAATTGCATGGGTGGCTCTTGATAAGATTGGTTTTGACACAGCAAATAAGATACAAATGACACACAGTACTGGCTTGGCACAGCGTTCGGAGAGAGAGAGAGAGCAATTTAACCGCTTCCACGGAATCAGTTGTGTGGAGGCACAGGACCGTTTCTATAACCGACGCTTTGAATGGTGTACAGGCTTTCAATACACACACCCACCACATTTGTCGACATCTCTATAAATCAGTTCGTATACTGAGGTTGATTTTGTGTGTTGTGTTAGCTGCACAGTGTTCTTCTGTGTCCTCTGATATTCTGACTCATCTAGTAAAAGGCAGAATCTGTCCATTTCAACACAGTCTTAATACCACTTTGGTGAATTAAAAGGTAAGGAATACTTACAATATTAAAAAAAATAATACTTAAAGACAGCCCCCACGATAAAATGAATAAATCAAATAAACCACTACTGGCAAGAAAGAGTGATTCAGCTTATTTCTTACATCTTATATTTCTTGGTAATTCAATATGTCATCCCTGGTTCAAAAACAATCACAATCAATAATGTGAGTCACTAGCTCATCACATGATAAAGTCCCTCCGATCAGAGGGCGCTGGCTATTTCCCTATCCCTCGGGTTAACAATAAATCAGCAGGCAGTAGATATCTTTAAATCCAGGCTTAAAACCTTCCTGGTTTTGGAATTAACCCAGCCTCTCGATGCAAGATTGGTTTCTACGAATTTGCACATTCAGGGATGTCTGCACTACCTACATTGTTTGTAAATGTACATGCCTGTACTATGTCACTTTCAACTGTGTGTGTGTATGTGTGTGTGTGTCTGTCTGTGTCTAGCATGTGGGGGTGTGTGCGTGCATGCATGCGTGTTTGTGTGTACGTGCAGTGTATGTATGTTTGTATATGTACAAATGTATTCCATGCTTAACCTTGTATGAATTTATTGTTGATGATTACTAATCAAGCACTTCAGCACCTATTGCATGCCTGGCCTTTCTGGGTGCAGGTGTTCTCACTAAGGATCAAGGTCTGGATGTATTGTCTCCATCGTGATGTGGGCCTGTGTATATTAGACCTGTTATATTAACAAATAAACTTGACTCACTACCGGCAGGCACTTTATTCTTGTCCTCCGACCAGCCTCAAGCCGCAAACCCTCCGCTCACCAGCACCATGTGACCACGAAACGAATACTACCATCTTATCCGGTCCGCCACCTGACAAGGATCCTACTGAGGCAGTGAAGCAGGGGTATTTCTGCTTAGGAGAGAGGGGCTAACACTACGTGGTTTCAGCCTTGTTACAAAATGTACAGCGCTGTTTCAGTAACTGCTTTGAATGGCATACAATCTTTCTATACGTGTACACACCCACCACATCTGCCTGCCTATGTCAACTAGCCAGTCAAGCACTGAGAGGACACTAGAAATCAGTTCATTTACTGAGTTTTATTTTGTTTGCTGCATTAGATGTACTGTATACGGTGTTCCTCTGTGTCCTGTGATATCTGACTCATCTGTTCACCCTTTGAGGTGCACGATCGAACCGGAGTGATTCGAATTTTGGGAACTGAACGTTCTAATGACGATGTCACAATGGCTCATATGCTGTAGAGTAATGCTGTTGAGTTCTAGAATTACAAGAAATAATTCTGAGGAAAAAACTCACTCACCAAAGGGTTAAAAGGTACAATCTGTCAATTTGAGACAGCTCCTTGCCACTTGGGTGAATTTAAGGGAAGGAATACTGAAGTAAAATTCTGACATTCTTCACAGAATCACAGCTACTGCTTTAAGACAACCACCAGGGTTAGGGTAATCAGAATGTGTCTCTCTGCATGTCCTTCCCAGATACAACATATCCTTCCTAGATACACACAAACTCAGGACGTTTATGATATCAGAATAATAAGCAAACTGTGGTCATAAGAAGGCAAAACTAGTGTTTTGAAGCCAGGTTGCTCACTGCCAGCATGGTTTATAATACCACCCATTACAAGTCATAATCAAGTAGGGTTGGGTTTGTTACTTTCCAAATGTTATCCCTCACTTACATGATCCATTGGATTACACCAACTCAGTAGCGTAATCCGATCAGTAATCTGATATTTAAATCACGTTCGGATTATCTTGCCTACAAAATCGATATATGAGGCAATAAAGAAATTTATTCAAAATTAATGCATTCAAATTCAATTGTATTTTAAGTTGGCTGCAATTTCAACAATGTTGTCATCATGTACAACCATGATTGTGTGTGTGTCCATAATCTCACAAATATATATATATATATCTTTTTTTTTACCTCCTTTGAACGTATGCATTTCTTAGTAAATCAACATGTAATAGCCTATGTATGTTTTTTCACAGTAACTGTAAGGGATTAACTGTAATCCTACTGCAGATAATCTGGTACTGTAATCAAGTGTGGTTTGACAGAGTGCCGCTGGTTCGATCCCCACTACCGACAGGAGGGTGTATTACATCTGTATTACATCATATTACATCTACAGCACCCACCATCTCCGGACAAGCAGGTTGGAGCCTTGCATGGTTGCCTCCATCATCGGTGTGTGTGTGTGTGTGTGCATGAGTGATTGGAGTGAAAGTTGTAAAGCCCTTTGGATAAAAACACTATACAAAATGCAGTCCATTTACCATTCTGACAGGTGCATTGAAGCCGGGGGAGCCTACCTTCATGAGGTCACGGTGATGCTCCAGGACGCTGCACGTTGTCTGCCAGGTATCCTGGTAGCACTCCCAGGGGTCTACTCTGGATGTCCAGGGAGGAACGACAAGCCATGCAAAATGTCACACAATGAGCACTGTCAGTACCAATAACAATAACACAATAACACCATGAATTGAGTACCAAGGACCCCAATTTAAATAAGTTGAAAGACTTATTTGGGTTTTTATCCGATTAGCAGACCTCATACTGAACTGTTCTGTACTGTGTAAACTGTACCGGTGTATGTTGATGTATGTTGTTTTGTTAATAAAGTATCTCAATCAATCAATCAATCAATCAGTACAGAAGTGGACTTTCACCAGGCTTATTCCACTGCTAGATTCACTTTATTAAATAGGCCACTGGGTTTTCAGTCAGACACAATCATAAAAGTGTCCGCATATTTTTAAGTGGTATGAAATACTTGCCAGTAATGTAATCGCTGCATAGCTATTAGCTTACTCATCCAGTCCCATGGTCAGAGTTCTGGCCGGGTTCCGAGTGAACCGAGAAGTTTCAACAAACGGGGTCTCGAAAACCAAAAAAAGTGTTAATCCACATCACAACATGCAGACAAAAGTTTGAACCATCCACAACAGAAAACAGCGGGTCCTCCTGCATTTCCTATGCTTGAGTCTTCTCTCAGACTTGATGTCTTGGAACAAGCCCCAGCGTGATGCAGTTACTACAAACGGGGGCTTAGTTCCAAGACATCATGTCGGTCTGAAAGCATAGGAAATGCACAAGGCCCACTGTTTTCTGTTGTGGAGGGTTAAACCTTTTGTCTGCATGTTGTGTTGCAAGTTCGCTGAAACTTCCCGGTTCGCTCGGAAGAACAGTACAATATCATCCATTTATTGTCCCGCAGGAACTCAGAGTGAAAGGCCACCATACAGCAAAATAATAGCTCATGTCATAGACAACAGCATTCACCTATTCAGTCATCAGTCCAGTGAGTCTTTATATGCCAAAGTCGCATGCATATTTCGCTATCGAACGTGATGGCTAGCTAGCTAGCTAGCTAGCTGGCTTGAAAATGAGTCAGTTGATGACCTTGACCTCGACCTGATGCGGGTCATAATTAAAATCGAGCTTTCTCCCCTCACTTGCCTACAAGCCAAATGCTGCCATCAGTCATATTAAGCCAGAGAGGATAGACAAGTCTGTTTTTAAAAAGGTTAAGTGTCGCAAGAGGGCCATACTACACTGCTCTCTGGAACCTGTTTACAACATGCCATAGCGAACCTATTGTCATTGTGAATCTCTCAGTTACATCAATATTGTGCTGTCAGAACAGTCTTATGTTTGCAGGTTAAGTATTTAATGTTTACTACTGCCCATTACTATGCCACCATCATCTTATCAACCAGGAAATGCTCACGTGAAACCTAGTTCTATGCGTGAAACTCATATCAGAAGTTGATAAAAGCGATGGCCCGGAATCACATCACTCTCAGGACTCTACACTGTGACTGACGACTTAACGTTAGCAGCCCACTAAACTCTCTTGAACTCAACAGGTTGTCAATTCAAACACAGAGCATGATTTCCACCGCTGTGATGGCTTTCAAATGTAAAACACAATTTCCCTCATTTCAGTGTTTCGCCCCTCTTTTAATCCTCTCTCCTGCTGTGCTCCACACTAGTCATCTGGACTGTGGTTTGTTGCACGTTCCTGTTCAATGCGAGGACCAATATGCTGCAAAAGAGTATGCAGGGAACATTGATCTGTTCATTTAACCGTGATCACAAAGATCGCAATGTCCTTTGTGTTCTAGTACAGTTAACATATTGAGACACTGGAATAACACTGGAATGCCTTTTTATGTCTCGTTGTGGCCTCAGCTTGCATTTCTGACAGCAGGCAGGCATTTTAACGACATTTGTACGCTCTACTGAGTGTACTCTTCTAGTTAACAGTCTTTCATCAGCATCTAACCACCTCATGTTGCTCTGCATGGCTTGTGTGTATTGTATGGTTGGTATTATTAACGTTACTGCATCAGTGTCCTGTTGCCTCATGTTGCCTCTCGTGGCTTTGTATACTGAATACTGAGAGAAAGTCCCATGCTGTACTCCGATGTGTGTCTTGTGTTGTCTTGTTTGTTTTAAACTTGTCTCTTTACTGGTTTCTAGGAACATCTTGCCCAGGGACTGCAGTTGAAAATTAGCTGGCTGGCTAAAGCTGGCACATTTACAGAAATGTTAATTAATACGCATTATCCCTGCAAACAAATAAACAATCTGAAACTGAAACTGATTCATCATATACACTACGCTTACCTTATTGATCACATCAGGAGATTAGGTGCATGAGCATGCATTATGACATGCACTATAATACATTATGAATCTGGGGCCACATTACAGAAACATCATAACTGCAAAATCTTACACTTAAAGGGTAAGTTCAGAATTTTCGACCCCTAGCCCTATTTCGTACTTACAGTACCAATGATGTAGTTGATCAGTAGAATCCTTTTCTGAGCACAATCCATGCTGTTCTTCATACTAAGAATACCAATACCTCCACAATACCTATGTAAAGTCAATGGGGCCACACTCCAGTCTGTACAAGCCCTGAAATAAATGTGGAAAACCTACTCTACAGTGTTTATTTCAGGAGTGTGGCCCCATTGACTTTACATTGGTTTTGTGGCTAAGACAACATCATTAGAAAATAGGTCTAGAGGTCCAAAATTATGAATGGATGCAATTTAGGATTTTCCATTTTCCATGACACATTTTCCATTACAAAAGAACTGCTCCTTCAATAAAATAAATCTGTTGGGGCATTATGGTGCTGTGTGACTAATCTAGCCTAAACCAAACCCCACAACGAACGACTACCCCCTCCTTACCCAGTTCACATGAATTCAACTTGTTCATGGAAACATCTTTGACCGACAGACGAACTGACAAACAAACCGACTTATTCTAGCCGCTCGCTAAAAGCACCTCATGCTGTTGTCTCACTGACCTGATCCAGTCGGAGGACTGGACTGCCAGCTGACACATGGTGAGACGATGTCTGCTGGGGACCAGGCCCTGGGGGATGAAAAAACAACAACAACAAAAAAGACAGTGGGTGTCTTTACATGCACATTACTAATCCCAGAATATTCTGGATATTCGAGCATTCCGTCTATGAGTTGCCACATGTAAACGCCATATCCTGTTTACAATACAGCAACTGAGATAAGCTCATATCCTGACTTTGAGAATCCTCAGTATGATAGCTGGGATATGCCCATATTAGCTGGTAGGGCCTGGGCGATATGAAGGAAATTCATATCATGCTGAACATCTGGAATTTTTTCCAATACAGATATATATCATGATATCTGTTCACATATGCAAGATCACAAAAATCTAAATTAAAAAATCACAAGATAAATAATACAATTGCATGAAGTGTGACATCAAACCAAAACTGTTGTTTTCAAATAACATCTAAAATATGTGGCTGTCATCATTTTTAGAATCGTGTGCAATGACATCACAAAATCATAATTTCATGGTGATATGATCCCGATACAATACTATAAACGGTAGTGTTGTATTATCGCCCCAACCCTATTAGCCAGGATCCTGAACATGTGACCTTATTACATTTTACTGTTCGACCTGCATGAGTTTCCGTTTTCGTTGCAGTATTCCATTTACTCCTGTATATGGGCATATTGGTAATCTGGATGTGAAAATTCATAGGAACACCATTTATGACCTTAACTGGGGATATTAGCTAGTAACCAGAACATTAACATGCATGTAAATGCAGTCAGTGGCATTTCAGTAAATTACCTCTTCTTGGGCAGAAATTGCAGAAGGGACAACTGGCAAGACTCCCTTAAAATGTTTGATCTTGGCATCTGGGATATACCCTCAAATGGTTATAC